>CAUYQV010093083.1:0-23697 GCA_963574575.1 Galagoides demidoff | reverse complement strand
CACTTCATTCTGGCTAAGTCTTGGAAGGTGATGTGCTTCCAAGTATTGGTCAATTTCCTCCAGGTTTTCATATTTCTGAGAATAAAGTTTCTTGTTATGTTCATTAAGGATATTTTGAATTTCTGAACAGTCTGTTGTTATTTCATCTTTACCATTCCTGTGATTGACAAAATTAGAGATTTCACTCTCTTTTTCCTGGTTAGGTTAGCCAAAGGTTTATCTATTTTATTGACCATTTCAAAAAACCAACTTTCTGGTTTATTGATCTGTTGTATAATTCTTTTGTTTTCTGTTCCATTTAATTCTGTTCTAATTTTGGTTATTTCTTTTTTTCTGTGGGGTTTGGGATTAGAATGTTCTTCCTTTTCCAGTTGAGATGTCCCTTTAAGTTATTAACTTCCTCTCTTTCTGTTCTCTTGAGGAAGACTTGCAATGCTATAAATTTCCCTCTTAGGAATGCCTTTGTGGTATCCCAGAGGTTCTGATAATTTGTATATTCATTTTTGTTTTGTTCCAAAAATTTGGTAATTTCCTTCTTAATCTCATCTCTGACCTAGCTATCATTCAGCAAAAAGTTATTTAGCTTCCATGTTTTTGTATAAATATGCAGAATTCTGTTGTTACTGAGTTCAACCTTTATTCCATGATGGTCCAAGAAGATGCAAGGAATAATTTCTATTCTTTTAAATTTGCTGAGGTTAGACTTGTGACCTAAGATGTGATCAATTTTGGAGTATGTTCTATGGGCTGATGAGAAAAATGTGTATTCAGTTTTGTTAGGATGAAATGTTCTGTAGATGTCTGTTAAATCCAAATGTTGAATGGTTAAATTTCAATCTAAAATTTCTTTGCTTAGCTTCATATTGGAAGATCTATCCAACAATGCCAAAGGAGTGTTAAAATCTCCAACAATTATGGTGCTGGAGGAAATCAAGTTGCCCATGTCTGTTAGAGTCTCTCTTATAAATTGAGGCACATTCTGGCTGGGTACATAAATATTAATAATTGAAATTTCATCCTATTGAGTATTACCCTTAACAAATATGAAATGACCATCCTTATCTTTCTTTAATTTTGTGGGTTTAAAGCATATTGTATCTGTGAATAAAATTGCAATGCCTGCTTTTTTCTGATTTCCATTTGCCTGAAATATAGATGACCATCCCTTCACCCCCAGTCTATATTTATCTTATCTTTTAAGGTAACACGAGATTCTTGTATGCAGCAGATATCTGGCCTGAGTTTTTATATCCAGTCAGCCAACCTGTGCCTCTTTAGAGGACAATTTAAGCCATTCACATTAATTGAGAATATTGATATGCCTGGTAGAATTTTGGGTATCAAGTTTTTCAAAAGTCCAGTGGACATTTTTAATCCTGTCACCACTGTGGAAGTTGGAATTTGATCAAGAGTTTCTGAGTGAGTTTACTTTTGTGGTGGAGGATTGCACTGGTCATTATGGAGGATAGGTCTGAGAATTTCCTAGAGAGCTGGTTTAGTTATGGCAAATTTCTTCAACATGTGGATGTCGTTAAAGTATTTAACTTCTCCATCATAGATGAAACTCAGTTAAGCTGGATACAGGATCCTGGGTTGAAAGTTGTTTTGCTTTAGGAGATTAAAAGTTGATGATCACTCTCTTCTAGCCTGAAAGGTTTCAGAAGAGAGATCTGTGGTCATTCTAATATTCTTCCCCTTGTAGGTTAATGTTTTCTTGCGTCTAGCTGCTTTCGGGGTTTTCTCTTTCATGTTAACTTTAGTGAAGTTGCTTATGATATGCCTGGGGGATGTTTTGTTTGGGTTGAATTGCACTAGGGTTCTGTAGCTGTCTGCTATCTGAATTTCAGGATCCCTTGGCATATCTGGAAAGTTCTCTTTCATAATTTCATGAAGGAAAGCCTCTGTGTTTTGTGAAGCAACTTCATCACCTTCAGGGACTCCTATGAGGCAAATATTAGTTTTATTCGAATTATCTAAGAGGTCTCTGAGTGAGTGTTCTGTTTTTGCTCTCCATTTGTCATGATCTTTGGATGATTTGGCACATTCAAAGTCTTTGTCTTCAGTGTCAGAGATCCTATCTTCTGCCTGGTCTGTTCTCTGAATGAGAGATGCAGATATTTCCAACATCTATAATAACATTGTATTTGTGCTAAACATTTGTCTAATGTGACTAAAATTGGACCTTTATTTAGAAGATGCTGGATTCTACTTCACAGGAATTATCAATAGTGCCTGATAGGGAAGAAGATGATCTTTTGAATTGTCAGATACTTTAAATTTAATGATGGTTTTATTTTGCTTAATTTTCTTTTTTCTTAGTGACAGAGTTTCACTTTATTGCTCTTGGTAGAGTGGTATGGTGTCACAGCTCACAGCAACCTCCAGCTCTTGGGCTGAGTCTATTCTCTTGCCTCAGCCGCCTGAGTAGCTGGGACTACAGGCACCTGGCTATTTTTTTGTTGCAGTTTGACTAGGGCCAGGTTTGAACCAGCCACCCTTCCTTGGTATATGGGGCTGGCGCCCTATTCTCTAAGCCTCAGGCACCGCCCTATTTTGCTCAATTTTTATAAATCCACATATGATATATATATTCATAAATTTAGAATTTATCTATAGTATCCCAAATTCACTTCTGAAAAAAAGATCAATATATAAATATAATAGTTGCCAATGTAAAATTGATTATATATATACCTAGGGTTAAGAAGATGTTGTATAGAACATTATTATGAACTAGAAGTACTACTGTATTGTATCTCTGGTGAAGGTATAGTCAGATCATCTGTTTCTATTGAAGAATACTTTCCATCAGGCAACTAAGAAGGAATGGAAGTAATCTTGAGAGGTTGATAATAAACAAATATCACATCAAATATTCTTTGTCTAAAATGATAACTTTTGGGATAAAGATGATTATTATTTTCACTGACTATAAATTTTTAACGTTTAGAAATATATATATATATATACAATTTTTTTTTTAAAAAATGGTTTAAATAGTTGGTTCATGCATTTTTCTTTAATTCATTCATAAATAAATTGATAAATTATTGTATTTTGATTAACATAATTTTAAACCTCTTCAGCTTACTTTTCATAATAATTATGGTTTTGGAGGTCTTAAATTTAGATTTAAAAGTATTGAATTTTTTTTCACAATCAAAATTACAACTAATTCATTATATATTTTAAAAATCAAAATAAACTACAAATATTTATGTTGACTCTCATGTCAGATGTATTCATTCAACTATTACCCATGGTCGTGTGCTATAAAACATATACAACTTTTTATGACTGTGAGAACTTAGATGCTAGTTAACAACAGTTATTTAAATGTCTCTGAGTCAATCTTTGAATTCATTTCTTCTTTATTTCCCCTCTAAGAAAACTGCAGAGAATAAAAGCAGATAAGAGATGTCATTAAAACTTTGGAAAAGTAAGAAAAATGGTCAGAAGTATGAGGGTTGTCCAGAAAGTATCTAGTTAGTGTTAATACTATTTTTCATATCACATGGCTGGATACTTTCCTGACAGTCCTTGTATCGCTTGTTAAATTGACAACATGGGGTGAAAATGCTAAGAGATTTCTCAGTTGCAAAAGGACTGAAATGATCAGGAGGGTTATTTTTTATTTCTGTTGAAATAACAAATAGTCAATTTTGCCGTTATAGCTATCTTCAGGCAAAAAAGCATGAAGTAGTTAGGTTAGATGAGGCCAATGAAAGGCAGAATCATATATACCAAGTGCTTGAAAAAGACTTATGTTCCTTTGACAGACTCAAAACCTGGGCACCTCGGAGGCTAAGCAGCACTGCCACCCAGAGGACCCAGGAAAAAATGAGGAAGGCAAAATGTCCACACTGGCAAGATCAGCAGGAAAGAAGAGATGATGGCTTTATTTGTGGCTTGGAAAAGTTCAACTGCCAATTTTATTTTCTTTCTGAGGAAAAAAATCAAGATAAGCAGAAATGTCTGGTAACCACAGATACCGAATAACAAACCCCAGCAAACACTGCATATAGCCCTTTCTGCATCCAGTGCTAACTAAGGTTGCTCGTATACTCTTGATACTGTCACCATTTGACATATTAGACAAAAAATAATCTCAAAATAACCAATGTGTTGAAAACGTGAACCAGAAGGTGATAATGAAGCAGAAGGTGAATATCCTACCAAATGCAAAACTGAATGTTTTGGTGTACACGGTCACTACACCAGGATCTGGGAGTCAAAGCAACCTATACTACTCATTTAAAGTCATTCTTAGTCAATTTGAAGATACACAAAATAAACATGTCACTTCTTGACGTATTTCACTTAGAATTCAATGAGGGGTATCATCATCATTTATCAGGAATATACCAACAGGGAGACAGCACTCAGGTTTTTCAGGGAAGCATCAGTTAAACAAATGAAAAGACTTGTACTGTTGTTTGCAAAGATCTGGATCTCTTCCAAGGTGACAAGCAGCTAACTGCTCAGGACAACTGGATACCCAGAGGACAAGGGGACTGAGATGCACATCTTTGATATTCAGGTTGGGTGAATTTATAAAGAACACCTGTATTTTTTTGAGTTATGTTCTTTCCTAGAAAAGGAGCCTTTTCCTTTGGGGAGTTCTTGATACGTACTTTGCCAAAACAGTCATAGCTGCAGAGTCTTCCTGCAACTCCAGCTACCACTGAGTAGCCTGTGATGAACATCAAACTAGTCCAAAAGATAAAACCACGTTGTTACTGTGCAATCTGTATAATCCTGGGGTGGCCAATCTCTTTACCCGGGTGTAGTGTCTGCAGAAACCAGGTACTTGGACCCACCGCTTCCTACACCACTTGGAGAACAACATCCAGATGTGGCAAGCCCAGAGCCAGGCACCCCTGGACATTTAATTTTATTATACAAAATATAAAGCCCAACTCCTGATTTTACAAATGTTTTCCTAGATTTATTCACAAACTACATATAAAATTATATTTGTTATATGTTTAAATTATATGAGCCTTATACCTTACTCTCTCAGTCATTTTAGGCTGCCATAACAGAATACCATAAAGTAGGTGGCTTAAAAAACAAGTGTTTATTTCTCACAGTTCTAGAGGCTGCAAGTCTGAAGTCAAGATGCTAACATGGTTGAGTTCTTGGTAAGAGCCCTACTGCTTATTCCCAGATGAGGGCCTCCTCCCGATAGCCTCACAAGGCGGGAAAAGAGAGCTCTAGAGTAGGACACTGATCACATCTGGAGGGGCCTGATGCCATGAGCTCATCTAAGCCCAATTATCTTAATATCACTTAATATTATCCCACTGAATAGGAAAGAAAGGGTTATCATAAAACCATGCAGTTTATAGCACTTACTAAATAAAGTTACTTTATTTCCTCTTTCGCAAGTACAATATTTTCAGGAGAGGCAGAAAATGATTTGAAATAAGAAAGGAATATTATGGTAAACAGGGAGGAGCAAAGGACAGAGTAAAGAAGAAAGGAATACGGAAATGAAATGCATTTATATTTTCTAAAACTACTTTAAAATAGTAGTTTCAATTTTTTTATTTTTTGGCTGGGGCTGGGCTTGAACCCACCACCTCTGGCATATGGGGCCAGCACACTACCCTTTTGAGCCACAGGTGTTGCCCTAATATATTCAATTTTGTTTAAGTAAAAGGCACTAACTATATCCCCGGGATTAATGTTACAAATCTGTTCTGAGGTTACAAAAGGAAAATGTTTTTGCACTCAATATTTTAAAGTTGAATGTGGTCTCTTTCTGTAACTATATCTAATATATCTTTTAAGTAACATCAGTTAAAATTGGAATAGTTGATGAATATGCAGAGGTTGGTGTTAATTATTGTCATTATTGGGGTAATCCCAAGAGAAGTGGAGAAAAGTTTGCAAATGTCCAGATAGTTTAGAGTTTTTCCCCATCTATATTTTTCGCCAAATGTGTTTGTGCGACCTGGAGGGTAATTAGGGGTATACAAGTGTCTACATTAACTATGTTAATTCTTAATGGGTCCCCATTGCCACTCCACATAGTTTCCTAGGTTCACATATGGAGGGATCAAAATTAATGGAGAGGGAGTGGGGGCAA
Organism: Galagoides demidoff; assembly: GCA_963574575.1. NCBI lineage: Eukaryota > Metazoa > Chordata > Mammalia > Primates > Galagidae > Galagoides > Galagoides demidoff. The sequence continues at coordinate 17,603 of CAUYQV010093083.1, read as the reverse complement.
GGCAAGCAGACTTTTAAATGATTATTTCTGTTGGTCATAAGGCAACATTTGCCCTTATAAAATTCTAGTGAGTTAAATAAGATGAACTTGCCAGAGTGTAGCTTATAATCTATATCAGTCAAGTTAAAATGAGATATTAAGTCTTTTTTCCAACCTTCTGAGTATGAGAAGCACAACAGAATGGTCCAGGCAACAGTATACTGGAATCATAGAAATTTCTAAATGATTCATTTTCTAATACTGTGCTCAGTCACATACCAACAATACTCAAAGTTTGTTATTTTGTATATTTATTTTTACAATTGAAACATTACATTAAGCTTAGAATAGGACCTTACAGTATTTTCTCCTAGATCTGTAACATGATGGGATTATATTGCTACATATTAGCTTAAAAGTACTTTGGTATTTTCCATTCTAAGTAAAACTTACCGTATGTTTAAATTTATATGTTTATATATGTGTATGTGTATGTATGCATATGTATATACATAATTGTTTACATCCCAAAAGAGGCAACAGGACAAGTAGAGGTTTGAATATAAATGATTAATGCTTTGGCATTTGACTGTGTTAAAATTTTATTGATGTTATTATTATGTGCTATTAATTTTGACTTTTGGGGAGTTCTGCAGAAAATAAGAAAAAGAAACATGTTTTTCTTCTTGATATTAATTTATTTTTAATTTTAGATCTATATGAGGGTACAAATGATTAGGTTACATTGTTTGCATTAGTTAGGTATAGTTCAAGTTGTAATTGAGCCCTTAGTCCAAGGGGTATACTGTATACTCTATCTTTGTGCTCATTAAGTGAGGGTTTACCAGTTTACCGCCCTCCTCCCCTCTCTCTTTTCTCTCCACCAACCCCACCCTCGTTTTTTGTGGGGCTTTTTGTTTGTTTGTTTGTTTCCATAGAGACAGTCTCACTCTTGTTTAGGCTGGTCTCAAACTCCTGAGCTCAAGGGATCCTCCTGCATTGACCTCCCAGGACAGTAGGATTACCGGTGTGAACAATGGGCCCAACCTCAAAGAAACATATTTAGATTTTAAACATAAAGTCTCAGAGAAAGTCTCTCAATATCCCATCACATATTCTAAAAGTAGCTTCCTCTCTCTTCTGAGTTCATCAATATCCTTACTTGAAACCTGGTATTAGCACTAATTCCCAGTGACAGATAGGGTCTCATCTTTCTTGCCGTGGATGGAGTCTTTCTTCCGATTAGAAACATTCTTATGTGCACTGGAAATCTTGTAAGAGACATGATATTATCTGATTTAAGAATTCACTACATTAAGAAACAAAGATTAATATATTTTATCATTGTCTTTTCCTCGTAATGTTGACACTGACACTATTATTGGACACATGGTGGAAATATCAATTTTTTCCTGATGTATCTATTTTTAAAAGGTCTAATACATTCATAGAAGGAAATATTAACTAACATATATACACATTTCCATTTTTATGTCAGCACCTTCCAAAGCAAAATTTAACCAGTTTCCATGAAAATACATTTTGCTTTATTTTTTAAATACATTGTTGTATAACTAAAATCTAGCAGAACCGCAAAATTCAATCAGAGAACTAGAAGTTTATTCAGCCTTAACACATTCTTTTCTTTCCTTTCTCCCTATACACTGCAACAGTCATATCAGCTATCAATTTCTGAAACACACTTTTCCTGGGGGATCAGATGTCTTAGCAAGTATGTCCAATCTGTCAGCATCTTCAACCTGTTGCTATTAAAATCTATATTCCCCAGTTCATTGGTAGTTCTTGAAGCATCCTGTTATGTATGACCTTGCCCTGACATGTGTTGTGTCACAAATACTAGGCTCTCCTAAACTATTTTGAGGGAAAGGTAGTTACATGTGGGAAATCCTAAGGAAAAAAAGAAGGTCAAGCTTAACATTCTCTCCCCCCTGCACCTCCACTGCTCATTGTAAATTCTTTCTCCTCACATTGTTTTGTTTCTTCAGATAGAATCCATGATTTCTGTCAGTACCTGTCACAAAAGGCTCAGTACATTTCAAGTCTGTCATATTGTTCCAAATAAAGGGAAGCAGTACTCAAAAACTCAGCACAGGATGCACCTGGTGTTCATTCTTTAGTTCCCTACAGGCCAACGAGAAATAGCAAAGGCTTCAAGCTCATTTCGCACAGATCTGGTAACTCCCTAAAGCACCAGACCATTTCTGAGAATGCTGAGATTGTACGTGGACAAATTTCAGAGAACAGCTATTAACACATCACTTGCATTAACCCTCTAACAGGTATGCCAAAGTCAGTTAGTGAGAAAAGTAATATTTAAGGGTGTGTCAATTTGAACCATTGACAAGAGATTGGCATCAGATACAAAGAAATTGCTTGGCTCTATGTACTGAGGGAAGTCACACATTTTCTGATGATTTGAATATGGAAGGTAAAGAAGGGTTTACTAAACAAACCTAGGAACTTTAAATCAAGCTTTTTCTCATTATATGTTTCTCAGATTCCATCAGCAATGTAATAAATATTTTTCAAAAAAGGTAGGCCTATATCATAGGCTTATTTATGTCAGATGTATATTTTACTTTTATTAATCCCAAAAATAAGAGCTGGATTAAATTTATACTCTTAACTAATAACTTCAGAAAAGCATATTTTTCAATACAACATTTTTTTCCAGGAGATGAAAATAGATAAAACCAGATTACAGGATTGAGAAAGTATCTAGTTCATATTGATGTGTTGTCTACTTTTTATGGAGGTGAAATTCACGGAATATATAGTTAAGTGTTTGAAGTGTATAACTCAGTGGAATTTTGTGAATTTTCATCAAAATCTCACCTCCTCAATCCAAGGAGTTTGAAGGATTTAGTTCCACCAACTTGTTGACCTCAAAGCAGGGGTAGTCACCTTGACTTTGGCCTGTTGGGGAGCTTACATGCTCTTTTCATCTTGGTGGTCTTGATGAGCCCCCAGGGGTGGCACATCTGTGTGTTTTCCTTGGATTGAGGTGGTGCGGTGCCAACTGATTGTCTCAAATCTTAGGCTATGCTATATCAAGATCTATGCTCCATTTAAAATTGCAAAATATTACCCCAAACCCTATAATTTTATACTCCTGCCTTGCAAACTAATATGGCCCTTTTGGAAAGATGCTTGGAGGATACTCAAGGAACTAAAAGTAGACTTACCATTCGATCTTGCGGTTCTTCTACTAGGTATATATTCAGATGATCAAAAATTACGTTACAACAATGACATCTACAAGAGAGTGTTTATTATTGCAGCCCAATTCATAATTGCCAAGACATGGAAGCAGCCCAGGTGCCCACTGATTGATGAATGGATTAACAAATTGTGGCATATGTGTACCATGGCATACTATGCAGTCATAAAAAGAAGATGCAGTCTTTACATCTTTTATGTTTACCTGGATGGGGCTGGAAGATATTCTTTCTAGTAAAGTATCTCAAGAATGGAAGAAAAAGTATATCCAAAGTACTCAATATTACTATGAAACCAATATATAATCACCTTTACATTCACATAAATGATAAAACTTAAGTAGAGTCCAGAAAGAAAGAGGGAAGAGGAGGGAGAGGGGAGAAGAGTGGGGAGGCTAGGAGGACAAGAGAGTATTTGATGGTACCTCATCTAATGTGCATGATACAATGGTATTAAGAATACCATTTCAAAAATATTAAGAATAGAGTATAAATGTCTTACCACAACAAATAAGCAAGTGAGGTGATGGTTAAGTTTATCAGCTCAATGTAAGAATTCCACATTGTTTATCATTTCAGCACACTGTACTCCATAAACGCATTAATATACAAAGTCATGGTTTAATAACGAAAAAAATAAAAAAATAAATACATTATGGGCTATTGTTGACAACTCACTTCACTACGTTCTGAATTACCCAGCTGTTTCCACTTTACCTAATCTTTCTGGGGTCTTTGGATTCATCTAATCCTATTAGAATTTTGGCATCTTTATAATTTGCATATACATTTTGTGTTATAGATCAATAAAAGGTTTCTGAGAAGTCAGAAAGTCGCCTAACTGCCTTAAACTTCCAGATGGCCTGTGAGTCAATGTAAACCTTTTTCCAGGCTTTCAGATTTTATGCATTAAGTTAGCATAAAGTCTACTTCCCCCAGCGTCAGATCCCCTGTTGACTCCCAACCCAGCTTGGGGTACCACAAACCCTGACACGAACTTATATGTTAAAAAATATATTAGATTAGTGGGACCACACCTATGGTCCATCTTACAAGGGTACATGCGAATCTTTCTAAATGTAGAATATAAATGTCTTAACACAATAAAAATAAATAAATAAAATAAATACATAATCAGAAAAAAATATATTAGACTTGTTGGTAGTAACATTTTGTATTTTATTTTATTTGACATGAACTCAAATGTGTTTTTTTATCCCCACTCTTAACATTTTGATTTGTGAATAATTTTCCACTTTTTTAGGTTGTTAAATTAAAAACGTATCTTTTTCTGTTTGTAGACTTGGCATATAGAATTCTTCAACAAGCCACATTCAAAATCCCTTAAGATACATGCAATAGTACCTATGACGTCTAGTTTCTCTGTAGTTTCTTATCCCAGGAATACGAGCCTTCTGTTTAGGGAGTTTGGACCCTATCAAAGAGAAATATTGTAAAGATCTAAATTTCTGGCACACAGATACCTCTAAAAGTTTACTTCTTCCAATCCCCTTATGCAAAATCAAAATAAAACAAAATAGAACCAGCTGTTTTGTTCTAATTTTTGGTTTTGAGAGCCAAACATTTTTGGCAAAGCTAGATTAAAATACTGTGCTCTTAACATTGAGATTCTCTAGGTTATTTTCTATCTTGTGTCCTTTATTATTAATAGAATTTGGGCATATGAAAATGCTTTATTTTGTTTGACATAACCAAATCTTCAAAATAATCCTGGTAAGAAAATAACAAACCAAACAAACAAAAAAAAGGCAAGAAAATGATTCTAAGAATTATAAGAGCTATTTATCCACCAATTTCAGTTTGACCATATGAATCTGTAAATGCTTCACAACAAGTGCTGGTTCATATTCAAGCATATGACCACAGGGTAGTCAAAGCAAGACTGAAGAAATATTTCCCGAGGAGCATCTGAAATCCCGGGACTGTCACACAATCAACTTTGACTCTAACACATCTCACATGCTGTTCTATACTCACCTAATTTAAAATATAAACTAATAGCATTTATAATTAATTTCTATATTGGAAAAAATAATCCATTTCATCCCAATAATCATCTCTTTGTATATTAAAAAAAAAAAGACAGCTAAAAACTTGACTAAAGTTTCTCTAGTTAAATATCATTACACATTAGGTGTAAAACATCAAAACTCTTACAAAGATAAATATTCCAAGCATGGGTTCTCAATTTTTTAGTATATGAAACTTCACAACCCCATCAAAACAAATACCTAAAATTAAAGTTGCATTTAATTATCATGGGTTGAATTGTGCCTTTCCTCCCCAAATGTATTGAGGGTCTTAACTTTTTCAAATTTTTTCTTTTCAGAGAGAGACTTGTTGGAGGTAGTATTTTTATAGGCATTATAAAATGAAAATGAGGTCATCAGAGTGAGCCTAATCCAACGTAATGTACTTATAGAAAGGAGGACTTTGGGCACCGAGGGAGATACAAATAGAAGATAATGTAAATAGACACAGGGAAAAGGGCCATCTACAAAGTGAGGAAGACAAGCTTAGGAGCAGCTTATTTCTCTATCCCCTCTTCAGAAAAAAACTAAATCTCCCAATATCTCCATTTCAGATTTTCCACCTCTGGAACTGTTAGAGGACAAAGTTCGGTTGTTTTAGCCACTGAAGTTTCTGTGAAACTTTGTTAAATCAGCCCCCAGAAACTAATACAATATTGTAGCAAATAACTTAGAATTTTTTCAAAAAAATTCATAACTTATGAATTCGAGCATAAAGGTTCTTATCATCCCAATTAAGATATGCAAGTAAAAAATACACTCAGATTATATTACTGTACCAAATTTGTGTTGCTAGTTGTTTTATAAAGTTACTTCACACTTGTGTTATTTTATGCAAAGGAATCAATTACTGTTTAACATGCAGAATTGAAGAAACTTTTGTATTCGTTATAGTTATCAATGATAGTATCCCTCCAATTTCGTATTTGTTTCAAAGCTTTTGGTAAATTGTCCTTTGATTTTGTTTTGTATTTTTTACATATAAAAGCAATTAAATTTTATGTAGTTGAAAAGAAAAGAAACAGGAAGTCTAGACAAAGTGTGGGGCTTAATTACTCATAGTGAACTGATGTTGGCTTCTTAGCTGTAACAAACTTACTGGAGTAACATGATATTTAGCAAACAGGGAAGACTGTTCTGTGTATGGAACTCTCCATACTGCAACTTTTCTGTAAATCTAAATAATCTAAAATCAAAAGGTTATTTGTCAAACAGCTTTCACATGAGCTCAGATTCAAATATGGTAAAATGTGGGTAAAGGGTATCTGTTATATCGCTTTCTCTACTTTTCTATGTTTGAGATTTTTCCAGATTAAACACTTAAGAAAAAAAAAGAAACCAATTTCCAATATTTACCATTCATATGGGGAAAAAAAGAATTAGTTTAGATTATCCATGGGTAGTGGTCATTTGATTTTTATTTGACAATTTATATTTCCCTAGAATTATTTCATTTAATTATATGTGCATAATAATCTAATGTTAAGTTGAAATAGCAATATTTCTGTAAACATAGCTATCACCTATTTCTTATTTCTAAATTTACAGTTCATATTTTCTCAAATAACTTATGGAATATTTGTTTGTTGAGGTGGTATATGCATATGCATGTATTTTAAAAAATGTTTCAAACATCCACAATTTGTCTTTTTCTGGCTATTTTGACTTTGGATAAATTATAGCCAGAATCCAGTGGTACATATTCTCAAATAAGGACTTATTATAATACTTTTTCATGTATCCATTCATTCACTTAAAAATAATATTTGTTGAGTGTTAACATTGCTTTAGATACACGAATAAATAATACAACCCCCAAATCTATGCCTCCACTTCTTTAAAAAAAAAAGTGCTATAAAATGTGTCCTATATACATATATATATTTTAATATTCCATTTATTTTTAAATGTTTACTCCTTTTATTTTTATGAAAACCAGTCCCCTTCATCTTGCCTCTATAATCAACATTCTAATGGGTTTAAAATATTGATTTTGTTTTTCTTTCAAATATTAATTTTTTTATTGTACATATATCTTTTAAAAAAAATTATTGTTGTGGATTCATTGAAGGTATAAGAAACCAGGTTTCACTGACTGCATTTGTTAGGAAAGGTCCCTTTTACAATCCTGTTTTGCTCCCAAAAGGTGTGGCACTCACCAAGACCCCACCACCCTCCTTCCTTCTTCTTCTCTCTGCTCTCCCCTTCCCCTACCCCCACCACATTATTAATTGTCATTAATTGTCCTCATATCAAAATTGAGTATAGGATTCATGCTTCTCCATTCTTCTGATACTTTACTAAGAATAATGTGTTCCACTTCCATCCAGGTTAATACAAAGGCTGTAAAGTCTCCATTTTTTTTAAATGGCTGGATAGTATTCCATGGTATACCTATACCACAGCATGGTAATCCATTTCTGAGTTGGTGGGCATGTAGGCTATTTCCACATTTTGGCGATTTTAAATCGAGCTGCGATAAACAACCTAGTGCAAATGTCCTTATGATAAAATGATTTTTTTCCTTCTGGGTAGATGTCCAGTAATGGGATTGCAGGATCAAATGGGAGGTCTAGCTTGAGTTCTTTGAGGGTTTCTTTTAATTCTTGCAATGGAATTTTACCAAATGTCATATTATATTTCTTACCTTTTCATTTAGCATTATGTTTTCATCATCCAACCATCCAGTTTATTATGTTGTTTCTAAACTATGCTTCTAATTCCTCCATAGTACTTTGTGTAGTTTTACAACTTACCTATCAGCCACCCAAGTTGTGCACACCAAAATTTGCCTCAATGTCTTACCACTGCAACTTATGGTAAAGGGAGCATTGTTAAACATGTTTATCTTTGTACCTGTGCAAGTATTTCTTTGAGATAGACTGACCAGTAGAACTACTGGGCCATAGGGAAGGCACTCAGGCCATTTGATTAAATAGTGTCAGATTAAGCTCCCACTAGCTGTGCATGAGGGTTTTTATTACCTCACAACTCTAACAATGTGGCAACGCCTGACTGTTTTGCCAACCTAATAGTTGTAAAGTTACATCTCATACTTTGATTTGCATTATCATGAGTACTAATGAATTAGAATTTGAATGTTTTCAAATGTTTTTGCTTTGGGGGTTTTTCTGTCAAAGAATTTCTATTTATAGAAATTTATATCCTTTTTTAATAGGTATAATAGTTTTCTAGGGTTACCATAACAAAATAATGCTATAATTCCAATAAATGGCTTGAACCAGAAAATTTGTCTTTTCACAGATCTATAGGCTAGAAGTTCTAGAATGAGATGTTGACAGGTTGACATCTCCTGAGGCCTCTTTCTTTTACTTTTAAGTAGTCATCTTAGCTTTGTGTCTTCACATGGTCTTCACTTTATATGTGTCTGAATACTCATTTTCCTTTCTTATAAAGAAACTAGTCATATTGGAGGGATGAGGGTAGTGGGGGTAAGGCTTTAACATACAAGCTATTTCAGGGGCACAGCTCAACCTATAACATAAAGTATTGTAAAAATCACTGAAAATGCATGGAGGCCTGGATAACCTTTAGCTATAAAATTCAATTTTGTAAATATAGGGCTAATTACTACATCTTCCTACTATGCCATTAATTTCTTCAAATAGCTTCACTTAGGGCTAAATTAATCATAAATCAGATGAGAGGAGATAAAATAATTTCTATATTGATTAACAGCTTCCACAAATTTCCTTCTAAATGATTATTTTCCATCTCTGGCTATTTAGTATTTAGGAGACAAATAACTGCTTACTATATTTTCATTTAGCTGAAATTTATGGAAAAGCATATTCTTTACTTTTTATTTTTAATACTAGAGGTTTAGATATAACTGATCATTAAGTATCACACTTTGGCTTTCTAAATAGCACAGTAAATAAACAAGCAAAATTTCTGTTAGATTTTAGTACAATGAAGAAAATCTGCTGAATAGACATAAAATAATCTCTGTAATGCAGTCTTAGAGATAGAAAATTGTTTTTAAATATGATTAATATTCAATGTTTAAAGTTTGTAAAATTTTAATAAGTTTATTTTACAATTTTATGAGTTTTTAATTATTGGTATATAGTGTATAATTATATGTTTTAAAGAAAAAGGACATCTTTTTGTTCCTTCTGAATATTTTATTTTCTTAGAGTAGCAAATACAAAATATATATTTTCTGCCTTAATCATAAAAATTACCATATATTAACGTTAATAATCTTACCCATATTTCTAAGAAGTACAGAAAATTGTGGTACATGAAATATACTTAAGGATTACCTATGTCATTCTGGGGAACAAGAACTAGGCAGGAACCCCATCAGATACTCAAAGTGTGAATCTGAGAAACATCTCTTGTGGTTCTTGTAGAGGGATGGGAAGAGTAATCATTGTGATATTGGCCCAAAATATTCTCTTCTAAAAAACAAATAAAACAAATACAACAATTTACATATCACCAGAGCTACAGCATGTCCTTGGTATAATGCATATGCTTTTGTCCCAATTCGTGAGGGAAATGTAAGGATGTGCATTATATACAGGTAGTACAGCTTGGGATCAGGGGATTCCCTTGGGCCTCCCAGGGGTGCTGTGTCCTGCCTTAGCCCACCATATTCAGAGTGTTCCAGTCAGGAAGATGAGGTGGAAGTGGCCAAAGTTTCACCAGGCAATGACAAAAGGATTTAGAAATAGGTGTTTGGACAGGAGTCCTATGAATGTTTTCACAAAATAATATTGAGGCACTTTAGATGACAGTTTTTTTCCTCAATATTACATCCTACATAATGTTTTCTTGGGGTCAGAACAAATAATCTTAAACATTGACTTAGAAAACTATTGGAGCCCAAATTGAATAGAAATATTCTCTGGAGCAATTTACATCTGAAGGCATTATTTTTAAAATATGGAAACATTAACTGGCAATAAATGAATTTTAATATATGGTCAGCAGAAAAATAAGAAGATTCAAAAAGACAACTTCTAAAACTGTTGCTATCCCAAGGTGACCACAAGCATATCAAAACTCCCATATCTCTCTGAAAAATAAGATTAAAACCTTCCAACAGTAATAGGTGGGGCATAGATTTAAAAAAAAAAAAAGAAGAAGAAGAAGAATCTGAAAATCCCTAAACAAATCAACAAGAAAGTAAAAAATTACCAAACTTCTGAGCTCCTACAATTGATTATTGGTTTTCAGGAGCATTGATAACACAAAAACATTCCATAGAAAGAACAGGGAAGTGTTATCCATACAACACAGACACACACACACACAGTAACAACACATACAACCCACACAATAACAGAAACTACTCAGGAGATTGACACATGCTGGATTTAATAGGCAAAGATTTTAAAGCAGACATTCTAAATATTTTCAAAAATTAAACAAATCATGATTTAAAAATTAAAGTATGATAGCAATATGATATCAAATAGAGAATATCAATAAAGAATTTTTAATTTCAGAAATTATAAAAAGAAATTATAAAATGAATCAATTAGAAATTAGAGGTACGAAAAGTACAATTGAAAATAAACATTTATCAGAGGATACTAACAATAGATTTCAACTAGTAGAAAAATGAGTTAGCAAACTGGACAATACATCAATAGAGTTTTTGCAATCCAAAAGCCAGAATGAGAAAAATGATGAAAACAAAATGGTGAAATAAATAATATCTTTATGTGAAGTAAACATGCATAATGCTTATATAAGAGTTAAGGAGAAAAAGGCATGGAAAAAAATACTAGAAGATATAATGACTAGAAACACAAATTTATAGAATAACATCATTCTGCCCATCTAGGAAGCTTAGCAAACTAAGATAAGCTAAGACAATTTTGAAAACAGTAAGAGAAAAATGACTTACTGCTTGTAAGAAAACCCCATTAAGAGTGACAGGTGATTTCGTATTTGAAGCAATGGAAGGTAGAAGGTAGTGGAAAACACACATAAATTGTTCAAAATGCACAAACTTATAATCAAAAACTCTATGTCCTGCAAAGCTAGTATTCACAAATGAAAACAAAAAACTGTGGTTATATCAACAGTAGAATTAAGCGTTAGTTGATTAAACAATTTAGCAAGAAGGCAAGATTGTCAAGTAGAATTAAAAAAAAAAAGAATCAACTACATGTTTTGGGTTTTTTTTCTTTTTTGGTTTGTTTTGTGTTTTAAAAGAGACACACATTAAATTCAAATCTACAAATAGATTATAAGGAAAAAGATAGGAAAATACCTATCATGGAAACTAGCATTCACAGAATATTGGCATATCTAACTAATATCAAAAAATAATCACCTTTAAAAGGAAAAAAAATCATGTTACTAGATATAAAAAGATAAATGTTTAATAGTTATAAACTGATCAATTCAATTGAAACAGGTCAACAATAAACATGAATCTAACACTAGACCAGAAAATATATAAAGAAAAACTGACAAATATGAAGCAAGAAATGGAAAACTCAGCAATAATATTTGAATCTTTAATACTCTACTTTTAGAGTGCCCAGGAAAAGAAGACTTGGATAGCAAGCAACTAGACCTATCAAATATCTATAAAATACTAAACATAACATTTGGAGAATACACATTTTATTCAACTGCATGTGATGGATTTTCTGAAATATATGAAATAATGATACATAAAACTATACCCACAAATCTAGAATAAATCATACAAGTATGTTACCCTACCTTAATAGAATGGCATTAGAAAAAAATAACAGAAAGAAATTTCAGAAATTCACAAATATATGGGTATAAGTAAAATTTCTAAATAATGAGCAAATTATAGAAGAAATCAATAGGCAAATAGAATATAATTAAGGAAGATTATCAAAGAAATTGACAGGCAAATAGAATATACTTTAAATGAAGGCTATCAAGACATACCAAACCAATACTTTGGGACCGAGCTAGTAGTGCTTAGTAAGAGTTTTTAGTTGTAAATATCTATTGAAAGAAAAAGATTTCAAATTAATAGTATAACTTTTACTTTAATGCAGTGAGAAAGCAGAAGTAAATGAGAATTTTAACACTGAACCACCCATGCACTAGTAGAATCAAATGAAACAGAAAGCAAGCAAATATAAAATAAAATAAAGAAAGAAAATGAATAAAAATCAATGAAATAGAGAACTGAAAAAAATAAAGTCAATGGAAACCAAAAGTTGTTTCTTTGAAAAGATAACAAAATTGACAAAATTTTAGACGAACAAAGAAAAAAAGAACAACTACAATTACTAAAATAAGAAATGAAATAGAGGATATTACTACAGGACTTACCTTGCAGAAATGAAATTAAGTCTTATAAGGGATGCCATGAACAATAACATACAGTTCATATAGTTTTTGAACATGTGCTAACAAATTCAGTAACTTAGATAAAAGAGATAAATGTCTAAAAAGACAAAGAAATATTGAAAAGACCAAAAAAGAAAAATAAAATTGGAGGGCCAACACTTTCTGAGCTCAAAACCTACTACAAAGTAACAATAAGGATAGTATAGTATTGACATAAAGGTATACATTTCAGTCAGTAGAATAGAATTTGATTACCCAGATACACGCCATCACATGGATGGTCAATGGATTTTCCACAGGAGAGCCAAGATCATTTAGTGGAGAAAAATATTATTTTTAGCAAATGGTATTGGGAGAACTGAATATTCAAATGAAAAATAACAAAGTTCCACGTATCTCCTACACTGTGTATGAAAATTAACTTACAGTTCATTCCGAAACCTAAATGTAAGTGCTAAAATTACAAAACTCTTAAAGGAAAACAGGTAATATTTTTGAAGTTCTTAAGCAATTATTTCTTAGAGAAAACACTGAAAGCAGAAGTGACCAAAAAAATAGATAAATTCAATTAATTAAAAAATTTGTGCTGTAAATACTATCAAGGAAGTGAAAAGATAAACTACAATGGGATAAAATATTTTCTGGGGTTTTTTTTTTTGGATAAAATATTTTCAAATGAAATATTTACAAATGATTTATCTGATAAAAGGCTCGTATATAGAACACAGAGAATTCTTACAATAATAAATGATGAAACATATGTAATTTGATTCTGAAATGGAAAGTTTATATTTTTATCCAAAGATGATGTGAAAATTGCCAATTAAGTACATAAAAAGTTGTTGTTCCATACAAATAATCATTAGGGAAAAAAAAAGCAAATCCAAACAAAATTGAGATACTGTTCCACACTGATGAAGATAGCCATAATAAAAAGCCAGAGAACAATGTTGGCAAATATGTGGTAAAATTAGAGCCTTCACACAGTGAAGCTGCAAATGCAAAATGGTCAGCTACGCTGCAAATCTCTTAAAATGTTAAATACAGAGATACTGTTTGACCCAATCATTCCACTTTTAGGTATATATTCAAGAGGAATAAAAATATACACTCGCTCAAACAGTTGTCTATAGCTGCATTATTAATAAAAGTTGAAGAGTGCGTGTGAGTATACTTAAGGGAGCATATCTTGATGTGCTTGTATTACTAGGAACAAAGATTTTATAAATTTAAAACTAATATTCAATTATTAATTGTTAGTAGATTAGAAATATTATTAGGAATAGGGAACAAAGTCTAACAACAGGAGACAGTTATTTTCCTGGCTTTGAGCACAAAGTGTGAGATCCTGTTTCTTTAATATTTCTACATCCTGGAGTTTGTACATCCTCCTCCCCTCACAGCTGTGGTGCAGCAGCTGGCTGGAGACCTTGCACGTGCTTTCTGCCAGGGCAGGGCTCTGTGCTCGGAGGGAGTGGTTTTTGTCAGTTAAGAATGTAAATTCCTTAAACTTTGTCCAACTCAAAAAGACTTGCTCCAGACCTGATAAGGAGAAGGAAATCTCTTTTCTTCTGTCACATTGACTGGGCCAGAGGAGTTTATCTGTTTGGACACAAGGCGGTCAGAGTATTAAAACACCATACCTGTTGTGTGTGACTGTGGGTCAGCTAGGATTTGGTCCTTGAGTCGGCCTCTGGTTTGCTTCCTTATCAAGACTTCCTTTACTTTAAAACCATAATACTTTGAAACAATAAAGAGTGTTAAGTAAATCCATGCAATTAACATAATCAATTGTAGAGTTTGTCTGGTTAGTAGGAATGTAAGTGCAACAAGAAACATGACGGGATTGTTTGCCTTGCTTTCATGAGATTCATGGCTGCAATATTGATGTATGAAATAAACACAGAGTTAGCCTAATAATTAGTGCAGCATAGTGGAAGCGTCACGAGGAAGTGTGTGCTGCCTCCTGAGTCCTGCTGCTCTTAAAACTATCTCTTTGTCTATCTACTATAAGAATAGAGTAATTCTCTCTAACTCTCATTAATAAATTTTGCTAATAATTTTCTGGTCTCCTTGTATCACCAGGCCATTAGAAAGTAAACCCAGTGCATGTCGAGGCTGGTCCCCAAGAAAAGTCAGAAATGGAAGTAAACTAAAAGACCATCAGCTTTCAAGTAGACAAACAGAATGTAATATATCTATACAATTGAATCTTATTTGGCAAGAAAGAGAATGAAGTACTGGAATAATATATGGTATAATGTGTGTGAACCTTCAAACCATGCTAAGTGAAAGAAGCCTGTGACAAAAGGTGATATACGGTGAGACTGCCTTTATAGAAGTGTACAGAACAGGCAAATCTGTAAAGATAAAAAACTGATTAGCAATTGCACAGGACTGGCTGGAGGGGAGAGGTATGGAGAATTATGGCTAATGGGCATAGGCTTTCTTGCTTGATGATGAAATGATGTTTGATAATTGTATGCTTTATGGGTAGATTTATGGCCTATGAATTTTATCTTGATAAAGCTATTTAAATATTAGGCATAGAATTAATTATAGACCATTAATGGTTTATTAATTATAGACTATTATTTAGGGTGATTAGTTATTATTTATATGCTTCCATATTGTGTGAATTATTTAATTCATAATTAATCTGTAATACATGGATCACATTTATAAAAAAGTAATTGCTGCATCTAATTACGAAAGGAATTTTTGAGAGATACTGAACATGCAGATGCAGAGATATTTGAACCAACTATCAATCCATTTTACTTTCTTTTTCTTTTCTTTTTTCTTTCTTTTTTTTTTTTTTTTTGAGACAGAGTTTCATTATTTTGCCCTCAGTAGAGTGCCATGGAGTCACAGCTTACCAACCTCAAACTCTTGGGCTTAAGTGATTGACTTGCCTCAGGCTTCCAAGTAGCTGGGACTACAGGCACTTGCCACACTCCTGGATTTTTTGTTGTTGTTGTCATTGTTGTTTAGCAGGTCCAGCCAGCTTGAAACTGACCAGCCCCAGTGCATGTGGCCAGCACCCTAACCACTGAGCAACTGGTGCTGAGCCTCAATCTATTTTACTTTAAATATATCCCAAATGTGTGTGTCTTTCTTAGTGTGTTTGCATTTTCATAAATAACATGAATTTGTTGTATTAGTGGTTTTGTTTACTTATTGAGATGTTGTATTTTTAATGTGTTAAGGAAAGTGATCATGTGGTATTAACTTGCTTTTATCAAGTATTATTGACTGTTAGTATATCTCATGATGATTTTTCATCAAACAAATCTCAGTCACATTAGGATGTATAGACAAACAATATGCTTTATGACTAATAACATTGATACCGGACACGGTGGCACCAAGACCAGTCACCTTGTCCCTGGACCTGTTGCTGTTGTGGCTATTTCCTCTGTTCCCCAGACACAAGCAGGGGAAGACAGTGGCGCATTGCTGTCCTCTCACGTGGACTTCTGGCAGGTCAATTCCTCCAGTGCATCCCTGATTAGTCTGTTTTTAGGACCCAAAAGCTCACTGGACAATATATAAGCCCCTAAGTAGAGAGCCCAGATGCAGACTTCAGAGAGAGAGAGAGAGAGGAGAGCAAGGAGGTTTGGCTTTTTGTAAGAGCTGTAACACTTGTATTATAAAACTATCTTACCGCTGATCCTGCTCTGCAGGGAGGTTTGGCTCTTTGTGAGAGCTGTAACACCTGTTGAATAAAACCTAATAAAACCTAACCTACTGGTGATCTTGTGGTCTATCACTTCATTCTTCAAACCTCGGAGACCAAGAGCTTGGAAATCCAGTATCAAAGTCCGATATCAACATGATCACATGACATATTCTACAAAGTGTTAAATAGTGAGAGTATGTACCAAAGCTTTTTTTTTTTTTTTCAGTTTGTAGTTGGGGCTGGATTTGAATCCACCACCTCTGGTATATGGGGCCAGCGCCCTACTCCTTGAGCCACAGAATGAACAGTGACTAAAAATGAACTGAATAGCGTTTAGTTCTTTTAAAAAAAAAACAAAACTAGACACTTTGCATAGAAGAATCTTCATAGTTCATTCATATAATTTTCTCATAATGATTAAGAATTTATTAAAACAAACTTCAAAATAAAATAATGTATATAGGTTTATTGTATTTATTATGCCCATATTCTTTATCTTTGAGCTATAAATAGATAAGATGTTGATTATCCAAAGTTAAAGAAATGAGAAAAACTATTTCCTTCACTAAAAATTAGAAATCAAGTCATTCAGTGGTGAATTTTAAGAATCATGGAAGAGAGAAAAAAATGTGTGTTTGCATGTGCAGGACAGAGTACATATGATCTATATTCCATAATTGTAAAACTGTAATACATTTACTTGAAATTAATTTGTTATATCAACTATTATTAACTTTACAAACTTGCATAGCAGAGATTAAAAAATCACTGTTTTAAGGTGTTTTAGCAGAAAGCAAAGAAAGTTTATAAAGGGATTGTAAATATTGTTAGCTTAAGTGGAATAAATCTTTGTTTTGTGTTCCTATGTTCTTTGATATTTTTGTTTGTTCATTTATTCTTTCAATCAGTTATTCATTCAGTCATTCTCTTTCTTCATACAGACACACAAATATAATATATATGTGTGTATAAAATGCATTTTGTTCCTACTGAGTACGTGGATATTGATCTGCATAATATGTTCAATAAATATTTGGAAGATACAGTAATTTGTTTTAGTATTATTCATCATAATCTCTATAATGGTGCATTTGCTATTTTCTTTGAACACTTGATTTCTTCTGTGATTTCTGGGAAGAACAGTAGCTTTTTTGCTGACTCAGGTACAGCCTTGCCATTCTCTTCTTCTGGGAATCAGCTTTATAGAAGCATATTTCTCCTCCATCATTTTCTGCTTTTCAGAAGACTAAGCGAACAGTCTCATGTTACAAGTAACCAAGAGCCTTGCCATAGTTGACCTGAAGCTATGGTTATAGAGGCCACTTTCCC
>CAUYQV010093082.1:0-105131 GCA_963574575.1 Galagoides demidoff | reverse complement strand
CCTGTGGTCCCAGCTACTTGGGAGGTGGAGGCAGGAGACTCGCTTGAGCCCAGGAGTTGGAGGTTGCTATGAGCTGTGATGCCATGGCACTCTGCCCAGGGGGATAGCTTGAGGCTCCATCTCAAAAAAAAAAAAAAAAAGAAGGATAGATTGTTATTGCCAGGTAAACCAAGGAAGGCATTCAGGAGATAGTAGAAAATGTCACTGGGTCTCTCCAGACTAATAGGTCAACAGACGGGGGAAGGGGCAGGCATCCTCCCACCAGATAAGGCAAGACACATAAATGCACGGCACGTAGGGATAAGTGTGGCATGGATGGGAGTGAAGCAGGAGGAATCCTCTGGGGCAGCCTCAGAGAGGCCACTGTGAGCCCAGGAATTAGATGGTTGCAAAGGTCATGGGGAGCCATGGAAGGTTGTGGAGCAGGGCAGAGATACCTCAGAGCCAACCTTGAGCTCCTGGCCCCGCATTGTCTGATCTCCTCTTCTAGTGTCCTTTCTCTCCCCGTGTGCTTTCTAGTTTCTCTTCCTCCAGCTTCCTTCAGCCGCTAGTAGGAGCCAGAGGGTCAGAGGGTGTGGTCTCCACACCCAGAGACTGGAATCTGGGTCTGTCAACTTCTCAGCTCACAGCACTTGTAGCCTCCCTGGCACCTCAGGAGAGGTGGTGAGCCCGGCCATTGGCAGCTTTCGGGGAAGGAGCTGGGCCCTGCGGGAGCTGACAGCCCTTGCCAAAGAAAGTGAAAGGTAGCCCCAGGCTGGGTCCAGTCTCTGTCACCCACCTGCTGTGTGACCTGGACAAGCCTTGGCAATAGCCACTCCTCTCAGAGATGTTAACGAGGCTCAAAGGTGATGATGTGCCTGGAGCACCTAGCTAGCGGTTCAGCATCCTTCCCCCACTCCTCCCCAGGTCAGGGGAGGCACATGCACGATGCGTCCCCATCACCAGGGAGGGCTTATAACAGCACAGGGGCTGGGTTCCTCCCAGAATGTCTGGGTCAGTAGGTCCAGGTGAGGCCTGAGAATTTGCATGTCTGCATACCTTCAGGCACACGTGCAAGTCCCTAAGTGATGTTAGAACTGCTGCCCCCAGAGACCACTAAGTTCTCATTGCTAGCTGCTCACTACAACAGTTGGGGACCTCTTAAGACTCCCCAGGCCCAGGCCATACCCCAGCTCAATTCAGCCAGAGCTTCTAGGTGAGACCCAGGCAGTAGTATCCTTAAAGCTCCCTAGTGATGCCAGTGTGCCACAACATCAGGAGCTTGTGCCTTGGTGGCAGCTCAATAACAACAGTGACAGCAGCTCACGTTAATCAAGGCCTTACTGTGCACCCCATGTTGCCTCATTTAACTGCAGGAGGCAGGTGCTGTCATATGTCACACACAAGAAAACGAAGGCTCAGAGAGGGGAAGTCACCTGCCCAAGGCCACAGAGCTGGGAAGCAGCCGCTACAGGTGCACATAAGGCCCCAACTTAGGTTTCATGTCCCATTTCATTGCTGTGTCTTTCCTGCTCTACCTGGCCTCTAACTGGGCATGGAGCACATAGACCCTCTGCCCCACACAGCCCATGCCACACACCTGCGTGTGCCCATGTCTGCACACCCTTGGGCACACGTGCATACACCAATGGCCTCTCACATGTACCAAGTCACAGGCCTGCTTCTGGGTGACTCTCAAGCACTGTTCACTATGAACCCTGTTTCTGGGATTGGGGATATTTATTTTTTGTTATTTTGTTTATTCCTCCCTTCTACCCCCACTTATTTTTATTTTATTATTTGTGTGTGTGACAGAGTCTCACTCTGTTGTCCTGGGTACAGTGCCATGGCATCATCATAACTCACAGCAACCTCAAACTCTTGAACTTGAGCTATCCTCCTGCCTCAGCCTCCTAAGTACCTGGGACTACAGGCACCCACCACTATGCCTGGCTAATTTTTCTATGTTTAATAGAGACGGGATCTCACTCTTGCTCAGGCTGGTCTCACACTCTTGAGTTCAGGGGATCCACTCACCTTGGCCTTCCAGAGTGCTAGGATTACAGGCATGCGCCATAGCACCCACCCCGTTTCTGTTCTTTAAATGCACAGAGCAGTGATATTAACCCACCTGCATGGCTGTTCCTGGGCAAGCACTCATCATTCATTTCATCGGAAATCTCCTGAGCACCTCAGAGTCACAGGGACCAGGCTGGTGTGAGTCAGCTTCATGCTTAAGAAGTGAGGCCACTGTAGGGTGTTCATTCAGAGCAGATGAAGCCTCCCCCTAACCAGATCAGGCCAGAGCAGGGAAGGGGTGACCACTGGGCCCTGTGGCAAGAGGCCTGACTCAGTTCCCTTTACAACAGAAGGACCCTGCTCCTCAGCGTGCACGTCCACATGGTGGGATGCTCCCAGTAGAAGAGCTTGACTGATTATAAAGCACTGTGGGGCCTTGGTTCTGTTAAATCCTCATGTGAGATGGCTGATGCCCTCCTTGAGAGAGGATAAGTGATCCACTCACAGTCACACAGCAAGGACAGGTGGAATCAAGTCCAGTCTCCAGATCCAGGTAGGGTGTATGGTAGCTATAGTGATGCCTTCTGACACAAACTAAGATAGTGTCAATGCAGAGAGAAGTGTCAGGGATGCCCTTTCCAGGCCCAGAGTAGTGGTAGTGGTTTACTGCGGGAGTTGGTAATAATAACTGACATCATCACTGCTCATTGCAGCCTCAAACTCCTCAGCTCACTCCATCCTCCTGCCTCAGCCTCCCAAGTAACTGGGACTGCAGGTGCACACCAGCACACCTGGCTAATTTTGTTATATTTTTAGGAGAGACAGGGTCTCAGTATGTTGCTCAGGCTGATGTCCAATGCCTGACCTCAAGCAATCCTCCCACCTCAACATCCCAAAGTGCTAGGATTACAGGCGTGAGCCACCACGCCTGGCCTGCATCTGTCATTTATGAGAGCCAGCACAGGCCAAGCTGTTTTACACGCATCCCATCCCTGATCCCCCATCAACCCTGCAAGACACTTGTGTCTTTGTCTCCATTTCACAGAAGTGGAACTGTGGCTCAGAGAAAGACAATGACTAGCCCAGTGCACCAGCCCTGAGCCAAAGACCTACTGGGGCTAAAGTCACCCAACAAAATGCTGCTGTCACCCACCCATGCAGCCCATCCCATTTTGAGTGGGCCCTGCCCTGCAAACAAGGGACCCATTTCTACTTCCTACCCCTGACAAAAGTCCCCCCTCCATCACTGCCCCGGCAACCTGGGTTCCCTTGATGGGGGGCAGTTTGCTTTCTCTGAGCAGCAGATGAAGAATCTGGGGGACACAATTCTTGTTGGGTTTTTTCCCTTGAAATCGTTTGCTTGTAGCAGTGGAAAGGTCCACTCAGCCAGACAACACTCCAAATACCAGCAAGTTTCAGGGGGTAATGAGTTTGCTCTAGCTCCTGCCAGGGGTAGAAAAAAATCTCTGGATATGAGCAGCACCTGTGGCTCAAAGAAGTAGGGCACCAGCCCCATATACCAGAGGTGGCGTGTTCAAACCTGACCCTAACCAAAAACTGCAAAAAAAAAAAAAATCTCTGGGTGCTCTTGCTAGAAAAAGAAGGACTCAGCGTCATGGAGGGAGAAGAGGTCAGAGGTCATCTAGATGGCCTGGAACACTTACCCTGAGCCCCTCTATGTCCAGTGGTGGCCTCCACTTTTAATGGAGCCCAGACTATTGGTGTGAGATGTCCCACACACAGGAAGAGCACAGCCCTGCCTTGGCTACCAGGGCATATAAAGTAAGTCAAATTTTAAATATCCTCGCTCCTTCATCTTGCCCCTCCATTCTGACCTCCAATTCAGCCCCTGCTTCTTTATCTCAGTAGCCCCTCAGTACCCCCTACTTTATTCTGCTTAATTAACTGCATCCTACCTCCAGAGTGGCTCATGAAAGTTTATGCCACACTAAAAGATTTTAAATGACCCGAGTTAGGAAATTTAGACAAAGGAGGGAAAAACAAGATGAAGACTCAAGAGCACAGCACATGCCAGAGAGTCCTAAGGTGCACTTCCAAGAGGTGAACTGAAAATTCAGTGCTGAGCTTCCAAGTAGGCAAGGAGAAGAGGGCAACAAGATGAGTTTCAAGCACTAAAGTCTGCATTGGAGAACACCCTCACCTTCACCCTTAAGGCCTATGTAGTGCTGCTCCTGTGTGGCATGTAAGGAATTCTGCTTCTCTCCAGGCTTTCCTGGCCACAGGGTGGAAAGGATACAGTAGATGTGTCCTCTTCCTTGGAAACCATCAGTCCCCTCTCCTGAGTGGCAAACCAGGGATGTCATCAGCTACTCTGGACTTTCCAAGCCATTTGGAGGTTGTTTTTCCTTTGCAGACCATTCACACCCTTTTACCTTATTAACCCTCACTCCTTCTGAGCTCACCTCGTTAATCCTTTCTGATGCTCTGGTCTCCCTTGTTGTGGTGCTTCCAACATAGAGAATGATGGTTGGCTTATAGCAGTGCTCACTGAAAGAGAGGCTGATGGGGTGGGGGATCTCAGACCTCCCTAAAATAGGAGGATCCTGAGTCCCTGGGGGCCTGGTATCTGGGATGGGACAGCCATGGTGGCCACCCAGCCTCTGTGTGAACATTCTCCTTCCCTTCTTCCCCAGATGATCCACTCGTCCTCAGCTCACCTGTTAAAGAGTCCTTCCTTCTCCAAAGCAGGGGTTCTCAACCTGTGGGTCGCAACACCTTTGTAACAATGAAAATATATCCTGCATATTAGATATTCACATTACAATTCATAACAGTGGCAAAATTACAGTTATGAAGTAGAAACGAAAATAATTTTATGGTTAGGGGTCACCAGAACATTAGGAACTGTATTAAAGGGTCGCAGCATTACCAGGCATTAGGAAAGCTGAGAACCACTGTCCTAAAGTCAGAACCCCTCGTCTTCCTGGTCCCCGGCTCTATACTCTGAGGCCAGACAAGGCACAGGGTCCCGCTGCCCCTGAGAGGACAGCTGGTGCTCACTGTCCCCTGAACTTTCCGTAACAGAGCTGACATGGGGCCAGTGTGTGGGTCAGACAGCTCCCTATCACGAGTTCCAGCTGCCTTAGGTCAGTGACTGTCATGTCAGACTTCAGGATGTTTATGTGGAACTGGCTGGGTTTGTGATAAACTTCCACTTTTTTTTTTTTTTTTTTTTGCAATTTTTGACCGGGGCTAGGTTTGAACCCACCACCTCTGGTATATGGGGCCAGCGCCCTACTCCTTTGAACCACAGGCACCACCCCAGGTTTCCACTTTTTAAAAACACAGGGAAGACCAAACAAACCTCTCTGGTAGCCTGGGGCCGCCATTAGCAGGAGTCAGAAAAGGCTAAGAAGAGAGAAGAAGGCTCCTGAGCAGCGGAATGGAGCACGCCAGGGTAGAGGCGTGGAGGCTGGGAAACCCAGTTTGTGCTCAGGACAGCAGAGTAGAGATGAACTTTGGGGCAAAGATTTCTCAAATACCCAGGGACAGCAAGTAGCCATCACAACAAGCCATTCCTGTCCAACCAAAGTTCTTCATGCTCTGCCCTGTGTCTTTCTTATTTTATACAAATAATAGGACACACCAATTTTGACCCCAGCAGAGGAATCTGGATGAGTGCTGAAGTATTTTTCACCAGGAAGATACAAGACTTTCACCATTCCTCTGTGTATGACTCCCCCCAGCCTGGGGGTTATTTTATTCCCATTTTATGGATGAGAAAACTGAGTCTCTGAGCGATGAAACAAATGGCCCGAGTTTATTCATAAGTCAGTGGTAGAACCAAGACCAAACCCGGCTCCTTACCCAGTGTTCTGTCCTCCGGTTATAATTGTACAGAAAGAAAATTCACATGCGAAAACCCACACCCCCACACACCATCTGCCTGGGCATTTGTGTTTCCGAGTGTTCAGGCCCCCCTGGCTTTGTCCAGTGACATACCATATTAATTTGTCATATGCTAAATGGTGAGACACTCTTTAATCTAATTGAAGCTGTAATGCTGTTCATCTCTCACGCCAGCCTCTTGTTACTTCTGCTTCCAAAAATAGGGGTGTTCATTTTCAGCAAGGAGGCAGGGAGACTGTAAGATTCAGCTCCTAGAAGAGCATAATGGGTGGACTGGACAGGGCGAGCTGTCTCACCTATAGGTCATCAAAACTGCTGTCTTTGGATGCAGAGTACCAGAGCTGATCTTCACCCAGATCAGTCCTTCTTATCACATGTGGGGAAACTGAGGCACAGAGAAGGAAAGCAGCTTGCCTGCAGTCACAAGGCCCTTCTGCGGTGCCTTTCCCCACCTGCACTGACCCCTGCCTATCTTACCAAAGTCCTGCTGATCCAAAGTCTTCCTCTGCCAGAAGGTCTGGATTACTCTCCCACACGGCCTAAAAAAAACTGGACAATAGTAATACCGTGTCTTACCTGGTACAAAGCACAGTGCTGTGCTCCTTAAACGAGACACCTTGATGAAGTCTCACCCTGCCCCTAAAAAATAGACATTGTTGTTGCCTACATTTTACAAATGGGGAAACTGAGGCACTGGAAGGCAAAATCACTTACCCAAAGTCACTCAGAGCTGGGATTCGAGCCCAGGCCATCTGAGTCCAGCCCCAACCCCTGTTCTTGGGCCTTGGTATGCCTGAATGGAAGAGGGTGAGCGGGTGTCATGGCCATGTCCACCATATCCGAGGCCCCATGTCAGCCTACCCTGTCTGCTGTCATAGGACTCAGGATTCCAGCGCCTGGTCTGTGGCTCCACAGGATGATAGAAGCCCCAGAGCTGTGGCCTGACTCCCAGAACTGGAGATCATCCATATCAACCATTCACACCCCAGAACGTTTGAATCACAAAACCTCGAAAGGTTCAGAGACTCCCTTCTCTTTGAATCAGTCACGTGGGGATCACTGGCCCCAGCCTCACCAGCCTTTTTCTTAGCCAAGTCCTTTCTTAAGAGCCAAAACGTGAACACACACCCCAGCAGAACTACTTCAGGGCTTGCAGGGATTCCAGGCTCCCTTGGGGCTCACCTTATTAAACACCAGTGGGATGGAGAAACTAAGGTTCAGAAAAAGGAATTGGCTGCTGGAGGCAGCAATTTCCTTAACAGTCCAGTGTTGCTGTTCCCCCCGTGCTCAGAGGCCCACCACCCTCTCCCTTCTCCCTTATCAAAACCCACTCCCAGGAAAAAGCCTGAAACTCATTCACACCACGGTGCCTAGAACTGACGATGGCTCCTCCCTCCCAGGAAGTCTAAAGGAACTGGAGCTTTTCGTTAAAGGAATAAAGCTCAAGTAGAGGAATTTCAGACAGTGGCTATGGGTAGAAATGGATATGGGGGTAAGGCAAGGAACCTTCCTGCCCTGCAGTCCTGGAGGACCACACCCCTCCCTGCCCACTCCCGTCTGTCCTTGTAAAACACAAGTGCGCTGGGGTTTGGCTGGCCTCGGTGGCAGGACGGGCACTGCCCAGCTGTGGGGGCCATTAGTGCTGCATCTTCTGCAGTGACAGCCCAGGCAGACGTGCGACCTGTGATCAGTGGGTGGGGGATTCTAAGGCCTCAAGTGCCAGGCCCTGAGGCGCAAGAATCAGACCAGTCTGGGTCAAGGCTGCTTCAGAAGTGAGGGCAGGGAGCCGCCCTCTGCCAGGGAGGAAGGGAGGCTGTCTGTGGTGGCCCTGAGAGCGGGCTCCCTGGTGCAGAACAGCTGCTCCCGGCTTGCTGACCAGCGTGAGCAAAGGCCCGGGACGGGACACCTGTTATGGAAAAAACAAAATGGCACACGAGTGACATGGAGTGCCACAAAGGCAGCATCAGAGGAAGCACAGAACCTGGGGAGTACACAGTGGGTATGGAGGCGCCTCTGTCCTGGTCACACACCTGAATTTCCCCCTTGAGAAGTTCTCCTTACCAGGCCCCTCTTCTAAGGGATAGATGCACCTTGGGATTGCCAGTCATTGCCATCTATACCTTGGTACCAGTGAGTGTAAGAGGGGACATATAGACAGGCAGACAGTGGCCAGTGAAGGGGCAGGGAAGGGCGTGGGCAGGCGGATGCTGCCAAGGGCCCGGCAGCCTTGGCTGGGAGCCACAGAGTGGAAGATGAGGTTGCAAACACAGATCGAGAGTCAGATCAGGAGGCCAGAGGGCCCGGCAGGAAGCTAGGGCTTGATTCTAAAACTGAGGAGCCTCCTAAGGCTATTGTACAGGTGCATGAGTCTGGAAGAATTACCTGGACGTGACGAGATGGTAGTTTGGACGTGGGCTTCCTTATGGCCTTGTCTGGGCCCCGTTGTGCAGGGTGCACCCAGCTGTACCTCACTCCCTCACCAGAGCAATGTGACTGCAGGCCCACCAGGTGTGGCTCTGAGCGTCCTGTACGCACACCCATGGTGTGGTCAGCTCCTGCAGAAGGATGCTGTGTCTGTCTCACTGGCTTCTCTGTTCCAGTGACTGCAACAGTGCTGGGCACATAGTAGGTGCTCAGTAAATTAGGCTTATGGAACACCTGCAGTGCCTCCCATGGTGTCACGCCCACCCCGGGCGCTCAGGTATGACCACCCATTACAGAGGAGAAGTCCAATGTTCAGAGGGCCATGGCCATCAGGCTGGGACTCAAACGCAGGCAGTTCCCGTATCTGTAATGCGACACTCGATGGGAGGGTGAGTGGAAATGCAGAGAGAGGAGAAGGGCACCCAGGCCAGGTGGGTGTAGTGCTCTGTTCACTTCCTGTGGCTGCCACAGCAAATGACACACCCTGGAAGGCTTATTTATTCTCTCACAGCTCTGGCGTCCTAAATCAGGGTGTCTGCAGGGCCACCTCCCCTTGAAGACTCTGGGGAAGGATCCCTCCTCGCCTCTTCCAGTCTGCGGTGGCTCCAGGCGTTCCTTGGCTTGTGACTGCGTCACCGCAATCTCTGCCTCCAGTTTTCCACGGCTGTCTTCCCGTGTGTCTGTGTCTCTTGTAGGGAAACTTGTCCCTGGCCTTAAGGCCCTCACACATAATGCAGGGCCATCTCAGCTCAAGATCCTTGACTTAATCACATCAGCAAAGACTTTTCCCAAATGAGGTTGCACTCAACATGTTCCAGGGATTAGGAGGTGGAGGTATCTTTCGGGGGCAGGCAGAAGTATTGGCCCCCTGGGCCAGGTGCCTGCAAGTTTCCTGCCCTGTTTCATCCCCTCTCTGGCCCTACATGCCTGGGAAGGCACCTGTACCCCTCCAGCGCCAAGCCAACCTCTCTGCACTCTGTCCACAGGTTTGCCAGGCACGGCTCCAGACCTGGAAAAGAGAAAGCAGATTTTTGGGCAAAACTTTATACCTCCAAAGAAGCCAAAAACCTTTATGCAGCTTGTGTGGGAGGCGCTGCAGGACGTGACGCTCATCATCTTGGAGATCGCCGCCATCATCTCCCTGGGGCTGTCCTTCTACCACCCGCCCGGCGAGAGCAATGAAGGTGAGACCGGCCAGACCCACTCGTTAGCAATGAGTGCACGCATGTGGCTGCTGCATCCACACTGCAGTAAGCTCAGGGCTCACAGCCACGGGTCCTCCCGGGGGAGGAAACCGAGGCCCAGAGGGGCGGCCATAGCAGAACCAGGCCCCAGCGTTCCCATGTGTGAGATGCAGGGCTCACTTGGACCACAGTAATAATCCACGAGCATCTGCTGAGCACGCACAGCGTGCCAAGCTGTAGGTTGAAACGTCGTCCTAACAACCCCATGAGGAAAGGGGTTGGTTACACCCATTTTTAATATGAAGAAACCGGAACTTGGCTCTTTGCCTTTGCCAGAAGCTCTGGTGCTTTTTTCTCCTTCCATATTCCTTTCTGTCTAGTAAATCCTATCTTACCACTGACCTATGGTCCATGGGTCCATTCTTCAAATTCCCAAGACCAAGGACCTACTGAAGAAAGAGATTATAGCAGTAACAGTTTCGAAACACTTTTTAATAACTTAAAAACTTAAGGTCATGTTACGTTCCATAAAATAGTCATTTATAAAATGTAATGCTTCAGCTACTTAAATTGTTTAGAAAACTAAGTTTTTATCAAAAAATATGACTTTTGCCTTTTAAATCTTCTAATTATCAATTTGGCCAAGTAGATAACTTTATAGTAGACGGTGACCCTGTTTTGTTGAAAAGTAGTTTGTAGAAGGTAAGAAAAATTAAACAGAAAGGAAAATAATACTATATTTAAAACAGATCTTATGTAATATAAATTTTGTCCTGAAACAGGAGGACTGGTTATTTAAGAAAAATGAAAAGCAGGACAGAACAGAAAGTTTAACGTACATGTAGACTGTTCATACAGGTTGAATAAAACTCAAAAAAGGAAATTTGTGAAGGAATTTGTATGTAATCTAGTTGGTTATGATTTATGAAATTTAGGTACCTGTTTCCCTTTAATTTAAAAAATCACACTCCAAAAAAAATGTTTTTAAAGATGAAGAAACCAAGGTACAGAAAAGTGGGTTTGCTTACTTGAATTCACCAGGTAATAAAGAATCCTCAGATTGGGTGGCACCTGTGGCTCAAAGGAGCAGGGCGCCAGCCCCATATGCCAGAAAACCCAGCCCCGGCCAAAAACTGCAAAAAAAAATTCCTCAGATTTTTACTGGGGACCTTGTTAAAAACATTGATGTCAAGCCCTCTCTCCCTGAGAGATTCTGGTTCTGTGGGACCCCTGGATGGCTGGATTTTAGTGAATACACAGGTAAAGGTGACCCTGACATCTGTCCAGGCTGAGCCTGAGGGTCTCTTTCACACTGAGGACAGAGCCCTTGAACTGCTCGGCCTATGGGCTGCAGATACACTCTCTGAGTTGAGGGTGCATCAGCTCCTGGCACCAAGCTCCCCCAGTGGGGTCCCCTCTGAGGGACCCTCCAACGGTGAGCACCTCCTCAGAACCCCCAAGTGCTTTGCCCCCCAAGATATGCGATTGCAAAAAGCTTCACGATGTCAGAGGTCTTTGCACCTGCTGTTCTAGGACAGGGGTCAGCAAACTACTGTTCACAGACCAAGTCTCACTGTGAGATGAGTGATTTTTATGTTCGTAAATGATTTTTAAAAACACCAAAAGAGTAATATCTCATGGTATGCGGATGTGATACGTAATTCATGTTTCACTGCCTAAAAATAAGGTTCTGCTGGCGCGCTCCCACTTCTCATCCACGTGGCCTGTGGCTGCTGTCACATGGAAGTGAGGGTGAGAAGAGAGAGAACCACATGGCCAGAAGGCCTGGAAATATTCCCTGACTGGCCTTTTACAGAAGTTTGCCGACCTCTGTCCTGAAGAGAAGGATGGGAAGCTTTGCCTGACGTAAACCTCCCTCCCTCCGTCTCCCCTTTCCTCTCCCTCCAATCCTCTTGTCTCTCTCTCCCTCCCCCTCCCTTTCTCTCTCTGGAAAGAGAATTAAAATGGCTAATAGCAGAGCCTCTGAAGTCAGACACCCCTGGGTTAAAATCCTGTCTCCATCACTCCCTAGCCGTGTGACATGAAACAGTCGCTTTCCTTCTCTGATCCTCTGATTCTCAGTTCCCTGCCAAACAGGGCAAGTGATCCTACCCCAGAGATTACTGTGAGGAGTGCTGAAGGGTCCCGTGGCCAGTGCTGACCCTCAGGAGATGCTGCTGGGTGCTGGACCTGCTACTGCCATGGGTACAGTGGCCCCACACTTCCTCCTCTGGCCTTCATCTCAGATCCCACCCGAGAAGGCTGCTCCGTCCCTGTGTGCTGTGCTCCCTTTCATGGTCCTGTCCCCAGGCGTGTTTCCATGTAACATACACACTTGTGGCACTGATGCTGGACACGTTTTCCTACATCCAAAGTCTCTGTCATGAGGGGGCGTCCCAAAATCTGTCTCTGGATTCTCAGTGGAGATACTGCTCCGTAGGCCAAAGAAGCACCAACCCACCCACCCAGGAGAGGGTCGCAAAGCAAACCCACTCTCCCCAAAGCCAGGACTTAGGACTCCTAGGGGAAAGCCTTGACCTCCGCCTGCTCATTCTGAGCACCTGCTGAGGGGTAGGCTTTACCGACCCCATGACTGCTTTCCTTTACAGTGTAAACCTCCCTGAATGCGTGTTCCTTTAAATTAAAAATAAACACATAATTACCATATTATAAAAGCCCTGAAAGGTTTCTGTAGAGAAAGTCTAAAATGCAACCAAGTACAAAGAATAAAAACAAGATCGTTCATAATCCTACCACCCAGAGGGAACCCACTGCTCAGCTAAGGTGTGTGGACCCCACGTAAATATGTATACGTACAGCACACCAGATAAATACATAAATAGGATCACGTGAGACATAGGGCTTTGTTATTAGGTTGTTCTATAATCCACCTGTTTAATTAATAGAATTTTATAACTACCTTTGTGATTATGAACCTACAATCCCTAATTAATGTGCTACACAAACAGATAATAATTTATTTGCTATTCCGGCAAGCAAATAAAAAGTTGACAGCACATAGGAAATAACCATTATGGGCCTCATCTTCTTAACAAGAAGGTGGTCTCTGATGTCCCTTGAACTGTGCCCTGCCCCCTCTCAAACTGAAGTTGCCCAAGAAACTGGATAATCAAATCTATTAAACCAACTACCTCAATTTCGTGCATAATACTACTAAGTTGATTTTTTTTTTTTGCATGTCATCTTACAATAGAGCGTGTAAAGACATAAGAGGGACCTATCTCAAAAGATGAGGTCAAATAGAAAGCCAGAGGGAAAAAGAATGGAAGTAAAAAAGCCAGATCTAATTGCTACCATGATGGAGATTTAAATTTGACTCGAGCTTCCTGGCAACCACGGCAGAAAGGGAATTAAGATGATTTGCATAGTTCAAGTTATCAACAAGGAGGAAAAACATTAATTCTTCAGGAAGATGACATTTCTCCTGACATCGATTTCTGGATGAATTTTCACATAGTAGCTTATAAGAGATGCATAATTGGCGGCCTTTTTTGCAGAAGTTTTATAGCAAATACAGATGAAGATTGTGCTTGGCTACTTGAATAAGCCTTAAACAAAGCTAAGGGTGCAACACAAATGCATAATAATGACAATCATCCTTCTTACTACATATGGCTGCCGCTGGTTGAGAGCTATTATGGCAGGAGTCCATTTAATCCTTGCTCCTCTCAACACCCCTGTAGGTAGGTGCTTTGATTATGCAGGAAACCGAGGCTCTGAAATAGTAAGCGGCCTGCTAAGGTCACCCAGCTAGTAAGTGGCAGAGCCATGACTCAGACCAAGGCATTCTGGCTTCTCATTCCTGTCCCTCAGCTGTGCCTCCTCTGGGAGGGACAGGACTGAGTCAGCCCAGATAAATGGCCTCATGTGACCCAGTTCAGTGTAAGATTAGAACTCAGGTGGTGGACGGGGTGCAGTGGGAACACGGACCAAGCTCCTCGTGTATTCCAGAGGCACCTCCCCACAGACTCCCCACCCCCAGACAGGTGACTACAGCACTTCCATCTTAGAAATGTGGAAACTGAGGCCCAGACAGGGGAAGGGCTGGCCTGAGGTATCAAAGCCTGTAACGCTGGGGCTGGGTGGTAAACCCTCTCTGCCAGATTCTTTCCACTGCTTCTCTCTGCTTCGGGCTGAGGCCCTAGCTCAGACCACGCCCAGGTCGGAGGCAGATGCACATCCTCCAGCCCCACAGGAAAAAAACAGTTCCTGGACTTTGTGACTATACTTATTTCATTTGTCCCCAGTCCCCCTCGAGTGCAAGAAAATCCCCACAATTCCAGAGGCTCTGAGGAAAATGTTGATTTCACTAAGAAAGGTGGCAGGGAAGGTTATGTGACCCTCTCAACTCCCTTTTATCCACCCAGTCGCTGAGGGGTCAGACATAACTGGGCCTCTGTTTCGGGCTGGCACTTCAGGGTCTCACAGAGCCCCTACACCCACTTCATAGACCAGGAGCCCTTGGCCCAATACCCCCAGCAGGGCCTTCCCTGGGCGGCCGTGTTGAAATTGTGCCACTGCTGCAACAGCAGCGGGGGTTCTATTTGAAATCCTGAAATGCACCCAGTCTCCCTTTGACACCAGCTGCCACCTCCTGGGAGCAGCAGAAGCCAGTGGTCAGAAGCTGGTCCCTGAGCCCAGGTCTACCTGTCTGACCCCAGATCACAGACCTGTCCCCCCCCATATTCTGGCCTCAGTGTCTTCATCCATAAAATGGGGTGACTAGTAACACCCACCCTGCAGAGCCTTGTGAGGATGGGAGACAGCAATGCAAAGTGCTTAGCACGGAGCCCATCAGGACAGAGCTGGGTGCTCAGGAAGCCGGGGTCACTACCCGTGCGCCCAGCCCTCCTCCTCTGTGGGGCAGCCACGTGATTTTCAACACCCCACACTTCCGGCATCCTCTGCGGCAAAGCAGAGGTGGACAGCGTGAGCACATGTAGTACCGTGAACACGAGTCGTACCAACTGTGCACACAGCGGGCACGGGAGCTTCTGTGGAAGGAGCAACACGGGCCTGTCTGCACAAGGAAGGAAGGGGGGCAGGACAGGAGGGGGAAGGAGAGAGGAAGAAAGAGGAAAGGAAGGGCGTCATTTACAACCCAGCCCTGCGGGGAAGATGGACGACACTCCACCGCCAGCTCCCACTCGGTCCCCACGTGTGCATGAGTTCATCCAGTCGTATTAGTCACCTGCCATTCTTTTCCATGCCTCTGACATCCCCAGCATGTGGCATCCCCACCCCCGCCCCATTGTGCAGGTGAGGAAACTGGAGCTCCACGAGGGTGGGGACTGGCCTAGAGTTATGGCCTGTGACTTCAAGGCAGGCCTTGGGCTTCCCTTGCTGGGGACAGTCACAAAGAGACAGACATGCACTGGACTCATTTCCAGCATCAGGTTTGGGGACAGGCAAAGGAATCCAACAAGATGGCAGAATAGAGGGTCTGGGCTGCCCCCCCACCAGGATGCCCTCCTATGGAGGAGGCCTGTTTTTAGCAGATGAAAAATGTGGAGCTTGGGCCCCAGAGGGCTGTGGGTTCAAATCCAGATCAATGTGCTCATCAAAGGGCTAGGATTGACATAGCTAGTGCTCCCACCCCCTGCCAGTGACAGCTCCCCTAGTGTCGGAGTGCCAGCGGGGTGGCAGACACATAGTGGGTGCTTAGAAAAATGTCTATGGCTAAACCAGGCATGGGGGTTCATGCCTATAATCCCAGAACTTTGAGAAGCCAAGGCAGGAGGATAGCTTGAGATCAAGGGTTCAAGACCAACCTGAGCAACATAGTGAGAACCCATTTCTACATTAAAAAAATAAAATTAGCCAGGCATGATGGCGCATACCTATAGTCCCAACTACTAAGGAGGCTGAGGCAAAGGAATCGCTTGAGCCAAGGACCTAAAGGCTGCAGTGAGCTATGATGATGCCATAGCACTCTAGTAGCCAGGGCAACAGAGCAAGACTCTATCTAAATATATATGTATATATATATATATATTTTTTTTTTTTTTTAATTAGTTGGGCATGGTGGTGCATGCCTGTAGTCCCAGCTACATGGGAGGCTGAGGCAGGAAGCTCACTTAAGCCCAGAAGTTTGAGGTTGCTGTGAGCTATGATGATGCCGCTGCACTCTAATAGCCAGAACAACAGAGCAAGAGACTCTATCTCAAAAAAAAAAAGAAGAAGAAGAAAGAAAAGGAAGGGAGGTGGGGAAGGAGGAAAGGCCAGTCCTTTTAAACAGCTTTTCTTTCCTTTTCCTCTTTCCTTTCCCATAATTACACTGGGCAACAGAAGCTGTTCCCAGAGTCCACAGCTCCCTGGTGGCTGAAGGCCTAATCCAGTGATCTGCACACTTTATAGCTATCCGAAGGGACATGTGACCACCAGACAGTTCTCAGAAGGAGAAAAAAGCTAATTGGCTTTTGCTGGCAAGTGAACGCCCTCCCAGACCCAGAAGAATCCTTGGTATTGAATAAGCAAGGGCAGCAGGCAGTGCAGGGAGTTGGAACAGACGGGTGCAAATCCGGCTCAGTCACCATGCCCTTGGCTTCCAGAGGCCAGTTGCAAGAGAGGAGCTCATGAAATGGGGAGAGGACCAACATTTATCATGTATCCATCACATGCTGATCCCTCGGCTCACAAAATCCCTGGCTTTATCCCGCTTTACAGCTGTTCAAACTGAGGCTCAGAGAGTCCAAGTCACTTCCCTAAGGTCACACAGCAGAGCTTAGATTTGAAGCTAGGTCTTTCTAATTCCAGAGCCCAATTCTGTTGTCTTGCCTCTAAGTGATCAAATGCTCCAGTAACTACCCAAACAGCGGCACCACTGAGGAAGCACACAACAGGGAAAATAACAGCTTTCCCATTCACAAAGCATATAGCAAGGAACAGGGGATCACAGAAATCCTATAAAACGAACCACTGGACTCTGCTCCTCAGATCACTCCTTCCTCCCACGCTGCCCTGGGCCCCATGATAACACGTTTCCATATACTCTGTTGCTGCTGGGCAGGGTTCGCCTGTTTCCTAGTCTTTGGGTTCTCTCTCCACTGGTGTCATATGCGGGGGCACCGTGCCCTAGTTCCTCTCCTGTCCCATTGTCACATGTTAGTTACTGAAATCCAGCTGGATCTCCCTTTGTACTGTAGACCCCAGGGCTCTATAGAGACAGGCCCGTGGGATGAAGGGCAGTAAGGGGCCCAGACACTGGGGACCAAGCCGCCACAGCTTAGCTGAGCTTTAACTGTGTGCTTAGCGCCGCAGGGGGTCTCACGTGAAGGCTCCCTCAGTGTTCTTAACCACCTTATGAGGAAGCACCTGTTATTACTCCCATTTTACAGAGGAGAAAACCAAGACCAAGGCACAGTGGTTAAATAGCTAGCTAGCTCGTGGGCACATGGCAATTATAAGTAGCACAGCTGGGATTTGAACCTGGGGCTGGTTATCATTGTCAGTTATCATTAGCATGATTATTATTACCATTATCACCAAGGCCAGTCCTTTTAAACAGCTTTAAATTACTGGAAAAGTCTAAAACTCCCAATGGGAGAGAAGGTGGCTTGGAGAACCCCACATGATGACATTGTTTACCAGTGTACAGACCTGGAATTTTCCAGTATCACGTGCTGCTGGGCCACAGTGATTCTGTACCTTCTCAAGTTTGGTCCCACCAGCTGAGCCCCAACCATCTCAGGAGTCACATGCCATCAAACATTCCCCTTTTTTGTCATGTTGCTCCTTATCCCTGGCTTTCCAGAAGCTTCCACTGGGGTCTCTTGAAACTACTATTCTCTTTTCTTTGAGACTGAATTAGACTTCAGATGGTCGGCCGTGGGCCTTTGGCAAACATGGCAGAGGGAAACACTGGGCTCAGAGGTAGTGGGTAGGCCAGATCCGGTGTCAGACACCAAGCCTGGATTTAAATCTTTTTATCTGCTGTGTGACCTCAGGTGAGTCACTACCCCTCTCTGAATCACTTTCCTTCTGTCGGCCAGTTTGAGGATTCAAGTGGATACTTAGCACACAGAAGGTTTTGTGTATTGCCTAGTCCCTTACCTGGTCCCCTGCCCAGGGCCCTTCCCAGGCCTCATGGAAGATAACCACTCTGAGTTTTCCAGGGATGGATGGTCAGATGCTGCCCAAAGTCACTTTCCATGGATATGGTCAGTCACAAAGGAACAAAGGCCTGGGCTCATCTTGGCTGCAGCACTTCACCTCTCTGGGCCTCTGTAAACAGGGTAATACCTCTCACTCTCAGGATCCTTAGAAGGATAGGGGAGAGGCAGAGAGGGCCATAGGCTCAACACCTCACTAGCAGGACCTCCCTGCCATTGAGTCTGAGGTTTCAGATCAGAGGTGCCTGATGTTTTTCTTTTTATGTTCACCCAGCAGACCTGGAAGACCCAGAGAGTTTAGGGGTCCAAACTGAGAGGTTCAATGGTGCAAGGGTGTGGGATGCAAGGTGATTGTATACCAGAAAAGTGGCCTGCAGCTCGATGTCAGTGTCCTTGCTGTGCAGTGGGGCTTGGGACTCACTCCTCAGCTCAAGTCCAACAAGGCCTGAGTTAGAACGTCCTGAATGCTGAGCACCTCCCTCTCCCTGGGCCCACGTAGGGGGTCTCAATGATCCCTATTTTGCAGCAGTATTAGAACAAGTTCTTTTGACAGCAGGTCGGCAGGCTGTGGCTCCTGCCTCCAGCCCTGCTACCTGACCTGCCCTGTGGTCACTGGAAGAACGGAAAGAAAGAACATCAGTAAAAATGCGCGTGAGATCCCAGAGCCCATGCTATGCTGGCTGCCTTCATTCTGTGAGAAACCTCACTTTGTCTCTTTTTCTCATCAGTTAGAGAAAATTTATTTCTCTTTTCTCATCAATTAGAGAAAATTATTTTTCTTTTTTCATTAAGTAGAGGAAATTCTCTCTCTTTTTTTTCTCCTCTGTGCCCAGTCCATGTTGGAGACTCCATGGACTTCTCATTAAATTCCAGCCCACACAATACGTCCCCAAGACAAAGAATATTCTTCTCATTTTGCAACTGAGAAGACTGAGCATCTTCATAGAGGTGGGATCATTTGCCCAAGATCTCACAGCTGGAGCAAAGGCAGGAATCCAAGTGGCTAAGGTGGTGGGCTCTGCAGCCAGATGCCTGGGTCCACATCCTGGCTCCCTGCTTGCCCTTCCTTGCTTAGGCAAGTCACTGGCCCTCTCTGAGAAGCCTCATCTTCCATGTCTATGAAATGGGCAGCATGAGCATCCTGGGAGATGATCTGTGTGAGACACTTTGCACAGGGCCTGCCACCCAGACACACTGAATAAATGGATTATTATCATCTGAGTATCAGCATTTGTTACTTGGAAGGGCTGGACTTTAAATCTGGGCCCACAAGGCCTCTCCCGTCTGGCCAGCCCTCATGCTGCCTGCTTCCTTCTGCTGTTGCAGGATGCGCGACGGCCCAGGGTGGGGCAGAAGATGAAGGAGAGGCAGAGGCAGGTTGGATCGAGGGGGCAGCCATTCTCCTCTCGGTCATCTGCGTGGTCCTGGTCACGGCCTTCAATGACTGGAGCAAAGAGAAACAGTTCCGGGGCCTGCAGAGCCGCATCGAGCAGGAGCAGAAGTTCACCGTGGTCCGGGCTGGCCAGGTCGTCCAGATCCCTGTGGCTGAGATTGTGGTCGGGGACATTGCCCAAGTCAAATATGGTAAGTGTCTCAGAGCTAGAGTCTGGACAGAGGTAGGATAGAACAGGCAGATACAGAGATTGGTTCAGGAAGGGGGTGGATTCCTAAAGGCTGATCCCAAAATATCCTCAAGGAAGTAGAAGGGCATTTCCTGGAGGAGGCAAGATCATAATCCATTTAAATCAGAAATGGCAGGTGGCGCCTGTGAGTAGGGCGCCAGCCCCATATACCGAGGGTGGTGGGTTCGAAATCAGCCCCAGCCAAACTGCAATGAAAAAATAGCCAGGCACCTGTAGTGACAGCAACTTGGGAGGCTGAGGCAGGAGAATCACCTAAGCCCAAGAGCTGGAGGTTGCTGTGAGCTGTAACGCCACGGCACCCTACCAAGGGCAACAATATGAGACTCTGTCTCTAAATAAATAAATAAATCAGAAATGGCAAATACATGGGACATGTGCCACAATTCTCCAAACTTCTACCCCTAGCAGACATTACTAGTCAATCACAGCACAAAGCCTGGCTACAGCCTGAGACGCCTTCTCAACACAACATTCTAAGGACTGTGAATCCTCAGAATACGTTTATGAGGTTAAATCTGTTTTCCATCCCTGATGTGGCTGTTGAGGAGGTGTTAGAGGGAGCAGAAGTAGATGGGTGAACATTCTGGGCCTGTGCTACTGCCATGGAGAGCAGACAGCTGGTTTGGACCAGACATGCCCTGGGTAAGTAGAGGCAGGAGGTAGAGGAGAGATCAGATGCACCTCCTCTCTCAGTCCTAGAGGGCTTAACTTTCCTTGCCAAGACAGACCAGTCCTTTCCAAAAGAATTTCCCTAAAACTGAAGGTGTCAAAAAGAAAGGAAAAAAAGAATTTCCCTAAATTGTAACAGAAACTAGAGAAAAACAAATCATTGAGTAAACCAGGCTTCAAATCCAAGCCAAGCCAAGAGAGAGACTTCATAAAGTACATGTCCACTTGAGCTAGAGCTGCTGTTGAGCTCAGCCCCAGCCCTCTAGGCCTTGTGCCATTCACCAGCTCCAGTTTCATGCTGCCTTCTGGCCTTCAACAGACACCGACTTGGTGCCGATACCCTAGGAGCTGTAGACATCTGTTCCTCAATGGTGAACCTTCCCTCATAATCACACCTTTAGGAGAAAGTTCAGCCTCTCCAGACACCTGAAACCTGCTGACTCCCCCCCCTTCCTCCCACTAGGTGACCTCCTCCCTGCCGACGGCCTCTTCATCCAGGGCAATGACCTCAAGATCGATGAAAGCTCTCTGACTGGGGAATCTGACCAGGTGCGCAAGTCCGTGGACAAGGACCCCATGCTGCTGTCAGGTGAGCTGCAGTCCAGTGGTGGGCATGCTACCATTGCTGGTTCCCACCCAGTGTAGAGGGGAACACCTGTGTTTCCTCTTCATGAGGCTGAATGATCACAGAGACTTTGATGCTTGGCTCTGGGATCTTAGCCAGCTCAGCCCCTAATGAGAACACATCCCTTTTCCCCAAACATACAGCAACACTCCGGACCCAGGGAGTAAATAAACTAGACAAAAAGCCCTGCCCTCAGGTACTTACCTTGCAGTGTCTTAGTTTACTGGAGCCCCTTCTCATCAGGGATGCGAAAGAATCAGGTAACAGTCATTGTGCACACCTACTGTGTGCCAGGCACTAGGCCAGGTACAACAGTGAATGAGGAAGACAAGGCCCCAGCCCCAAGGAGCCTGCAGTGGGGTGAGAAGCCAGAGGTAATGCAAAACTTCCAGAAGGGCCAGGAGTCTGGAGAAAGCAAACAGGGCAGTGGGGCTGGGAGGACAAAGAGGCGACAAGGTATGGGAAAGTGTGGATGATGAGAGGGGCTGGCCTGTGACTATCCGGGGAAGAGCACACCAGGCAGCAGGGGCAATAAGGCCACAGTCCCAGAGGCAGGACCAGACTGGGAGTCAAGCAAAATAGAGAGTGTGGAAAGGCCAGGTGTTAGGCCTCATGGGCCGTGGTTAGAGTTTGGAAATTATTCCTAGTGTGGTAGAGACGCTCCGGAATGATTTCAAGTAGTGAGCTGATGACATTTACATTAAAAGTTCACTCTGGCTCCCGCAGGGGGTGAGAGAAAAGGTGGGGAGATCTTCCAAGAGTAACCCTTCTGGCAGGGGTCACCCTTCCCACAGGGACACCCAAGGGCCTTACCGTCCAGCAGTGCTCAGCAAACATCCTCCAGAAAGCTGCTCAGGGCCAGGCCTCAGGCTGAGCCTGGGGACTCCCCACTGCAACTATGACTCAGACCTAGCCCCTGCCCATGGGAGCCCCAGCCTGCATGGGGAGCAGATCTACAGACAGCTAGTGCCATGGTGGAGGTGGGAGGGAGATGTTGTGAGGAAGCCAAGAGGGAGCAAAGCTCCCCAGAGGAGGTGGTGCTGAGTTGGGTTTTAAAGGATGAGTAGGAGCTCACTAAGTTCAGAAAGCACCCTCCTGGCAGAGGCAACCATGTGCAAAGGCACAGAGATCTAAAGGTATGTGGAGTGTCTTGTTAAAGCAAAAGGAAATATCAGCAAGTCTTCTGAGTGGGTGATAGAGGGGAATGAGAATCAAGGCTGAATCTCTTACTTATCCAGAATTTACTCAATCAACATCTATTAAGCACCATTGCGTGCCAGTGGTTAAGGAAACAAACAAGGTCTTTGCTGTCCTGAAGCTTAGAATCTAGTAGAGGAGAATCCAATAAAGGAATAAGCAAGCAAATGTGTGAGGTCATTTCAGAGAGTCAGTCAGAGGAAGAGGTGGTACCATTCGTTGTAGAAGATATAGAGACCCAGAGGAAGGGGACAGGGATCTTAGCTGGTCAGGAGAGGCCTGTCTGAGAAGGTTACATTTGACCTAAACCAGAACAATGAGAAGAAAGAGCATTCCACACAGGACAGCAAGTGCAAAGGCCCTGGGGTCTGATGGAGACATCATGGAACTCTCGGAATGCCCTCTTGGAACACAGAACCACAGGAAAGCTTAGGAAATGGTCATGGCCCTGTGGCCCTGGTTCTGACCTCAGGGATGATGTGGTTGACAGGCACTCATCCTTGGGAGAAGTGGCTGGGTGTGTTGTGTGGATCTGTGGAAGCCCAGGATAGCCTAAGTGTATGGGTGGTGAAGGCTCCAGGCAGTTTGCAGAAGGGGGAATGAAGGAAGGATGCTGGCAGGAGACTGGAGAGAGAACATGTTCAGAATCACTGGCCCTACCGCATCCCAGCCAGTCAAGGCAGCAGGCGCAGGTGCAGAGACCCTGGAAACGACCTGGGTGGGCAGAGAGGGAGAGGAAATAAGCCAGCCAATCTGGGGTGAGTCATGGGGTAGCAGGTCTCTGGGAAGAGACAGCAAGGCCCAAAGGGCTCAGAGGTGCCAAGTATTAACAATGCCAGACAGAGAATAGGAGCAGAGGACTGCTCGGGGCCAGAAACAGAGAGAGAGGCGCAGCTTCGGCGGCTCAGTGAGTACCTCTCTGGCTCCATGCCCCTTCATCTGTCAAGGAGAAGACCACATAATGGGGAGGGACCACAGATGTCTCCAAAGCAGGCAGAAGTCCCAAAAGACCAAGGCATCCTACAGGAGCGCCAAGGCCTGAAAACCAATAGAGAAGGGAGGGAGTTCACCCTCCATGGAGAAGAAAAAGGGGACAGGGACATTCCAAGCCTCAGTGGGGACTTGCAGTGAGTCCTGTGACTTCCAGGCCACGGGGGTCAGCATTGATCCTTGGCAAGATTCCCAGTCAGCTCAGGAGTGGTGGTTTGCCAACAATGGGACAAGAAAGGGTAACCACAAGTAGCCACCATGGGCACCCTGAGCCCAGGTTGAACCAGCAGCCTTTGTCTCAATCTATATGACTGTCAGGAAGTCCAAGTAGATGGAGTAGGCCTGGGGCCTCTGATGTCAGGGGCAGCAGCCAATGCCCTGGGCTGTCTTTATGAGCAAAGAGGAGAAGGATACTCTGGAGCCCAGTGATCTCAGCCGGCTCATGCTGATTCTTGGGTCGCTGGTAATCTAGCGGCAGGTATCTAAGGTATCTAGCAAGCTCACCCGGAGCTCTCACCGGTCGCAACATGGAAAGTACGCCCCTCAGACTCACGGGGACCACAGGTGCAGGGCGGGTGGCAAAAAGAAAGCAAGAGTCAGGACCCGCTAGGATGGCCACAGAGTGCAGGATGAAGTAGATCAAAGGAAACAAAACTCATGGCGTGCCGGCAGCACTGGCTTCTAGAAAGCCAATTTGGCTGATTAGAGGGGTGAGGGAGTGTGGCTCAGCTCAAACTCATGGGGAGAAGGCTGCGAAAGGGTGCCATGGGCCCAGTAGAAAAAAGTGTGATTAGAAAGAGAAGAATTCTGGTGAGGTGGCTCATGCCTATAATCCCAGCATGCTGGGAGGTCAAAGCGAGTGGATTGCCTGAGTTCAAGAGTTCCACACTCGCCTGAGCAAGCACGAGACCCTGTTTCTAAAAAAATACCCGGGCGTTGTGGCAGGCGCCTATAGTCCCAGGTACTTGGGAGGCTGAGATAAGAGGATCACTTGAGCCCAAGAGTTTAAGGTTGCTGTGAGCTGACACTACAGCACTCTACCAAAGGTGACAGTGAGACTGTCTCAAAAAAAAGAAAAGGAAGAGAAGAACTTGTAACAGACAGAATTGCTGCTCCAGGGCAAAGGAGGCTGCCCGAAAGGTAGCAGGTTCTCTGTTACTCACTGTGTGTGAGAAGGGCCTGGACAGTCTATGGGGCGGGGTATTGGGGGCGCTGCGTTCACTGCCCCTCCCAGCCCTGACTCGCTGCACTCCATCCCTGCCCCAACCCCGCACCTCTACCGACCCCACCTCCTTTTGCTCTCTCCAACTTGCCTCTGTGAGGCTATTCCTTCATTTACCTCTGCCACCTGCTCAGCCCCATCTCCTCCATGAGGGCTTCCCTGACCCCCACTGCTCTGTAGCAGTCACCCTTGACTGCCTGGGACTCGCCGTTCAACCTGGGCGGCTCCACTTTGTGTTTGGCCCATTCAGGCACAGACTTGTCCTGCTGCCTGAGTTTTGCACTGTGCAAACCATCCCAAATAAGATAAGGAAAAACACCCATCTGCCATCCTGCCACCGGACCGTAACTTTTTGTCCTTGGCTGTGTACAGACAGACAGACACTGTGACATACTTCTGTGTCCATCCTCCCACCCAGACAGGCCCAAGCAACTGGGTGCTCAGGAGCTTATGCCCAGCTTCTTCCCTGGCCCTTGCAGACCTTAGGCACTGTCCCCTCCAGTAAGCAGCTGTGCAGTGTTGTAGAAAGAGCAGAGACCCAGCCTGAGTGCTGCAGTGAACTTGCTGTGTGACTTTGGGTACGTGAGTTCATGTCTCTGAACCTCAGTTTCCCTGTGAGGACAAGAGGGATGTCGGGGGGGGGGGGTGTGATGTGGG
Source organism: Galagoides demidoff (assembly GCA_963574575.1). Classification (NCBI taxonomy): domain Eukaryota; kingdom Metazoa; phylum Chordata; class Mammalia; order Primates; family Galagidae; genus Galagoides; species Galagoides demidoff. The sequence continues at coordinate 80,520 of CAUYQV010093082.1, read as the reverse complement.
TGGATCCTCTAGCACAGTGCCGGCATGGGGAGGCTCCAGATGGGTTGGTTCCCATCCCCACTCCCTGCATGGAGCCTGGACTAAGGGGTGAGATAGGCTGGGGTCCAATCCCAGCTCTGCGCCTCCTGGCTGGGGACCCCTGACAAGCTTCTCCCCCTTTCTGAGCCTTTGTTTCCTCCTTTGCAAAATGGGATAGTAAGCCCAGCTCATGCACAGTGTTGAAGCGTGGAGCCTCCAGAAATTTCCATTTCCCCTCTCTTCGTTCATCTCTTTTCCCTCTGTGGGATGCACCTTCCCCTCCACCATCAGCCTGCACCAGCCTGCCTCAGCCTGCCCCCTCCAGGGGCATTTCCTTGACTGCTGCCTCCCCCAGTGCTCTGAACTCTCTGCACAATAGACGTTTGGATGCTCATTTTTGCGCATGCCCAGACACCGTGGACCCTTGACATATATTGGGAAGGCTTGCTGGCCTTCTGGTTGGATGGCCCTCAAAGAATATAGAGAGATGGGGCTGGGGTGTTTTCAGGGTCCTCCCGATGGTTCAGAAACCTGCTAGGGGCATCTGATGCACTGGGTCCACCTAGCAGAGGGCAGAGAACACTTGGTTCCAGGGAGTTGGTCCAGCCATGATAGGCCTGTGACCCTGGACGGGTCCCCTCACCTCTCCGAGCCTCCGGATGATGAGTAGTTAGGCATTGGAGGAGCTGGTGGGGCCCCCACAGGCGACCCCACAGTGCTGTTGTGGGGACCACAGGCATGAACAGATGTGCCTGGCCTTTGCAAACTCTGCAGGTGTGGGATGCTGTGTGGTGTAGAACCAGCAGGACACCTGGAAGCCAGACACCCAGGTTCCAGCCCTCCCCTGGCTGGCACCTCTGCCCTTTAGGCGAGCAGTTTCCCCATCTGACAAACGGGGGCAGACCAGATGGCCCCAGTGCTCAGGGCACCAGGAAATGACAAAGCTCTGTCCCCCAAGATGATAGGTGGGTACAGGCCCACATCTGATACATCTTCAGACTGGGCAGAGTGAAAATGCTCAGGAAGCACAAACTCACACGTCTGCAAAGACAGGCGGGGAGAGTGTGGGCACCAGACCATGGTGGCAACTGCGTCCCATTGATTGCTGCAAAAGCACAAGCCCAATGTCGCCTCAATGTTCACTCTGCAAGAGGAACTAGGAACCCAGATCTACAGGAGATCTACGGTCTCCTGATGTTTACACATTAGCAAAAAAATCCGATTTTTAAAAGTCCATGTAGGTCAAACAACATATGAGTAGGCCCTAGCATGCAAACTCTGACCCAGGCGTATCTTCTTAGCGCGGTAACCTAAGATCATTTCAAACTTTCAGAAAGGTTGCAAGGGCTCAGCACCTATCCTCAGTGGTTAGGCACTGGCCACATACACTGGAGCTGGTGGGTTCAAACCCAGCCCAGCCAGCTAAACAACAGTGACAACTACAAAAACAAAAATAGCCAGGCATTGTGGCGGGCACCTGTGGTCCCAGCTACTTGGGAGGCTGAGGCAAGAGAATCACTTAAGCCCAAGAGTTTGAGGTTGCTATGAGCTGTGACGCCATCACACTCTACCCAGGGGCGACATAGTAAGACTCTGTCTCTAAAAAAAAAAAAAAAAATAGAAAGAAAGAAAAGAAAAGAAAGGGTGCAAGGCACAAAGAACAAAGGCCTGCCCATCACCCTGACTCCACTGTCACTCTCGTTTTGCCCCTTGCTGTCTCTCAAGTCTCACTGTAGCCCTCGTCAGGTGGATGTCACGGCCCTTTCCCCTCCACACTTCGGGTCTATCTGCCAAGAGCGAGAACGTTCCCAGGCATACTCACAGCACAGCCATCACATTCTGGGAACTGGGTGCATTCTATGCACTGTCCAGGTCACCTTATGCCTATTGTCCCTGCAGTGAGTGTCCTCCACGCCAGAACCCTTCGCATGGAGCAGCTCCTCATCTAGTCTTTGTCTTCCTGAAAGGCCTCTCTTCTATAATCCTCCCAGGCCATGGGTCCCTGAGAAAGTCCCAACAGTGATCCCTCTTATAAGGGACAGACACCCAGCTCATGATTGTGCCACATTTTAAGAGCTTCAAAGATCCCTAGAGAACACTGATCTTGTCCCAGTTTGCAGCTGGGGAAACTGAGGCCTAGAGCAGGAGTATAAGGCCCCACGGAAGGCAGGGCCAGGGCCGGAGGGAGACCCCAGCCTTCTATCCCCCCTCGCTTGGGAGGTCCCTGCCTGCACAGGCTGTGGAGTTTATTGTCCAGTAATGTAGCCCATTTGAAGCATCATGTAGTAACTTCCACTGGGACGAACATGAGTAGACGCCATTGATGTGGCAGTGCATGGGGCTGGGCAGCGGCCTGGGGTGCGGGGCTGTGTTCAAATGGCAGCAGGGCCTGGTCCCAGCAGGCCAATGGGCTCAGCTCCCAGCAGGATCTCCATCCCACTGCATCACCACCCAGGTCTAGGGGTAACAACAGGAGTTTTACACAGGACATCAGTAAACCCTTTGGGGACTCCATCTGGATAGCAGATGTCTGGATAGCAGACATGCCACGCAGAAGGCCCGGCACCACACAGCCAGACCTGCTGCCACTACCGCCGCCTCCAGGAAGCCTAGGACGACACCGTGACTGCAGAAGGCCCGGTCGGCTGCTCGGCCCGCACTCTCTCCATTACACTACCCTGCCTCTTCTCCATGAGAGGCAGCGGGGTGTAGTGGATAGAGCACGGGTTCAAGTCCCAGCTCCACCGCTCACAGCTGTGTGACCCTGGGCCATCACTCAACCTTTCTGAGCCAGAAAGGCCACAGGGAGCAGAGAGGCTTGGAGTCGTGCTCGTGCCGAAACCTACCTCGCAGGGCTGCTGTGAGCAGGACACTTGCCTACTGTGCAGTGCCCTGTGAGCGTTACAGTGGTTACCAACTGCAGGAGGGAAAGAATGGCGTCTGGGCTGGAATCATACTGGATTTATTTGGCACTTGTGCCTGAAGGCAGAGAGTAACCCCCAGAAGTAGCTGTGGTCCCTTCATCACAGCCTCTCTCCACTGGACTTTTTAGAAGACCCCTTACCCTGTCCAGAGAGAGGCCTGGCTAGTTACACCCAACAGATCCAGGAGCCTGGGGTTCCTTTCCAAAAGGGTTCTCGCCTCTGCCCCTGCCCAGAGGCCTGTGGTTTTCCTCTGAGAGCTGAGTCCTCTGCCTTTTGGCATGCATGTTGCCCCATCTCCAGCGCCTTGGCCCTCATACCAGCGTCCCTCTTCAAGGGACTTGTGGGGCTGGGTCAGGCAGAGCAGCAGCTGGATGCTTCCCCTGGCAGGAGGAGTGGCTGGTACTCAGAAGGCCTGGTAGAAAAAACAGCGCAGCCCAGTGAGGAGTGGCAGGAGGAGGCACAGCTGGGAGGAATGGGACGCTTGTGAAACTACAGAGGTGATTGATTGGGGGTGTGCGTGGGCCTTCTCTGTTATAACTGTAACATGCACCCTCCATGGAAGGCACAGAAAAGAAGGTTGCAGGAAAAGAGGTACAGAAGTTGTACCTCCAAGCCAGGTTCTGCCCAGGGAGGCCAAGAAGAGACACACTCAGACTCTGTCCTCGAGGGGCTCAAGTCTGGAGGGGAAGCCGGGCTTGGCAACACCCTCAGGGAAGACTGTGGGGGTGGTTCAGAGGAGACAGGTGAAGTCCCCTCGTGAGAGGCAGGGCGCCGCCTGTGGGGGAGAGGCACTTGCCCTGGGTCTTGAGACAAAAGATGAAGGGAAGACACTCAGGCAGATGAAAACGGTGAGCCAGCTCCCCGGGGCTGGACACAGAGGCCAGTGGGCTGTGCATGCTGTAGGGACAGAGTCCACAGGGCAGGAATCAGTAGCCAAGGGCCAGAAGAAGCCTGGGGGTCTGACCCAGGTGGCACTGACGCAGTTGTTTGGACCTCAGGGAGAGTGACTGTACTGGGAGGATGCTGCCAGAGCAGAGGGAGAGAGGCCAGAGGAGGAGGTTGGTGTCCCCAGCTCCCCTTTTCCTGGCTACGCTGGATCTGGAGGGGACCCTGGGCTTCTTCAAGGCTGGGCAGGGAGTGCTGGGCCTTCCCCCGCTGGGTGCAGGTGCCAAGCCTCCAGCTCCCTGCTACAATGGGAGTGATTAGATTAGAAGGTGATTATTTTGGGGGGGGGTCTGATTATCTTGGGTGGAAATTGGCCCCCTGTGCCTTTTTCCATCCTGTCTACTCCTGGGCAGTGGGGCGTGGTCTCTCTCTTGCCACCCAGGCCAGAGGATCAATGCCTTCATTTTGTAGCCAACCTTTTTACTGATGGGTTTGAGACCTTGTCTCCTGGGGCAAAGGAGAAAGACGACAGGCTTGAGGGACAGCAGAGGGTTCAGGTCCTGGCTCTGCACCTCCTCAGCAGGGTGACCCTGACCAAGCCGCCGCTCCCATCTGAGCCTCAGTTTCCTCTAGTGTGGGGACTAGCTGAGACCATGGCACACGGAGGGCAGCACACGCCCAGCACATAGCAGGCGCCCTCTGGAAGTTGGCTCGGGAGGCAGCCACTGCTTTCTGGACTCTGCAAATGCAGCATAGTGTGCTCCGTCCTGTCCTTGGAAGAGTCTCCAGAGACCTCCCCCCATGTGACCTCAGTTTCCTCATCTGTCTAATGCTGATCTTTAACAACCCCTCCTCCCAGCCCCACATACGCCAAGCCAGTGAGGGAGAAAGCACTTTGTCAGCAAGTTATCACAGTGACCAGCGTTCCATTTACTGGGCCTCATGGCGGGGGCAGGTGCACTCCAGAAGATGCCAGGCCTGGAGCCCGTGTCTGAGTTCATTCTGTGTTCCCCACTATTCCCTGGCCAGGGACAAAAGACCACTGTCCTACTGTCCTGGGAATAGCCAAAGAGCTCACCGTCTGAGAATCTGAGTTCTGTTCCAGCTCGCTGGGCTTGCTGTTCCCTCTGAGAGCCTTCTCTCAGAGGTTTCTATGTCTGTGCATGGACAGGCTGACATTTACCTGCCTTAAAGGAATCCACTGGACAGTGTCTGTCTGTCTACAAAGCACTTTAAAATCTAGAGATCTTAGAAGCCAAGAGGCCCAAGCAACACCTGCTCACACACAGAAGCACACTACAGCATCAAAGCATCACCCAGATCCTAGAAGGAAAGGGACAGCGTGGGTGACACCACTTGAAAAGTGAAAACAGGATTCTTGCATAAGGAAAGCACATTGAGTCCTGATTCAGAACCCCTGGACTTCTATTCTGGAAGCAATTCTAATGAGTTTGCTGACCTGGACTTCAAATCTGAAGCAAACTGGAAAACGACAAGAGACTGGTGGAGACAGGTTGACTGAACACAGGCAGAGGTGGCAGCCAGTCTCCAGGGGAAAGAAGGGAAAACTCTAAAAAGCAGAAGTGAGTGCCAGAAGCGAGTCCTGTGCCAGAAGCGAGTCCTGGAGCGTCAGGATCATGGCTGCCAGAGCCCAGCGACCCTGTCTAGAAACCTGCCACGGAGCTTCCTGCATGGCGCAGGGTGGCCTGAGACACTGCACTGGGCGCAGATGGGATTCTTCCTTTGAGGCGGAAGTGTGTGCTGCATTGTTGAATGCTTTCTGTCCCAGGTAGTAACAAATAAAATAAAATCAAAGGGTGCCTGGAGGGCCAGCGTCACTAATTCAAACTCCTCAGTCAGGAGAGGACCACCAGCAGTGGGGGGCTCCCTGCATGTGCCCTGAGCCCTGTGCAGGCAGCACCACACAGGTCAGGGCAGCGGTGGCCAGTGGCTACGCCCACCTGGCTCTGGCAGAGCATCTCTCTGCTGTGCAGCCATCACCACCACCCATCACCGGAACTTTTTCATCTTCCCCAACCGAAACTGCCCACGAAACACTAACTCCCCTCCCCCTCCCCCAGCCCCTGGCACCCACTGTTCTACTCTCTGTCTCTGCAAATTTGATCACTCCAGGGAGCGCGTGTGAGTGGAAATCATATGGGGCTCATAGTCCCCTTGTGACCGGCTGATTTCACATATTCTAATGTCCTCATGGTCCATACGTGTTGCACTATCCATTAAAGCTGGATGATGTCCCATTGAGTGTAAAGACCACATTTTCCCCCTCTGGGACACAAACTCCCTGCATGCTCTCCGGCAGACCACTCTGAGAGGGCAAAGGGGCCGGTCTTCAAGCAACAGCAAGAATCTCTTGTCAAACAGGAGCTGATGCAGAAACCCCAACGATAAAACAAATAAAAGTAGAGCCCCTCTGACCAAAGGCCTCCTTTGCCCCCCACAGCTGCCTCTCCTACCCCGAGAAAGAGTTCCAGAGCCCTTTGGAGCCCAGTTTGAGAAATGTAAAATTCTAGGGAAAGGGTTCTTAACCTTCCAACATGGACCCCTGAAGAAGTATGCTTTCGTCATGTGTCTTCCTATTGAGAATAAAGTTTTAAAGAGCAAAAAATGAAATATAATGGCTCACAAAGGAAACCAATTATCCTGACATAGTTTGAGTAGTAAAAGAAAAAAAAGTGGGGTAATGTACGTATTTCCTAATTAGCACACTGAATAACAAGATCTGCCCTAGTAGTGAAATAGGGACACAGGTCAACAGTCCTGCAACAGATGTACAGTGACATGAGAAAGACATCTATGATTTTCATAATGTGTGTAATGGCGTCGCGGGCACCAGAAATACTCCTGGAGTTTATTGCCTAAGTTCATAGTAGGGAAAACACTAAATTTTAGTTATAGATTTGTAAAAATAAAGGTATAATTTTTTTCCATCTAAGTTCACAGACCTCTGAATTCCTTCCACAGATCTGTGAGAGTAGGGTGGATATTGGGGACCCTGTTTTAAGCAGTTGTACCCAGGGCTTAGTTAACACTTCTTTACTGATTGAAGAATTAGCAGGATAAGATGTGGTTCTAAATGTCCTCAATAAGGAAGAGAGAGAACGGTCCCTGTGTGGCCTGTGAGGGTGGGAGAGGAAGGTGGAGAATGAGACAGAGGAAAGATGTGACCCTCCAGGGATCAGCAGGTGGTGGGTCTGGAGCTGTTTAATGGCCTGAGAACTGAGGGATAGCGGTGCTTCAACCCAGGCCCATCCGGGCACAGTCCTGAGATGATATCGTCTTAAAAGGACCCTTACACACATGCAGTGTGAAACTTAATCATAGGCAGTGCCCCATGACCTCAGCAGGAGAACAGCTAGGAGCTGACTGAGACTCATTTCTCCTACTCCTTTGGGGAGGGGGCTTCAGCCATGCGATGGTAACTTGGCTTCTGTCCCCTTCACCAGGGACCCACGTGATGGAGGGCTCAGGACGGATGGTGGTGACTGCTGTGGGTGTGAACTCTCAGACTGGCATCATCTTTACCCTGCTTGGGGCCGGTGGTGAAGAAGAAGAAAAGAAAGACAAAAAAGGTAGGCCCAACCCCTTGCAGACCAGGAGAGGAGCTCTTAAGGCCACTTTTTTTTTTTTTTTTTTTGGTTTACTTGTTCACTCAACAAAATAGTTATTGAGTGCCTTCTATGTCCACACCCTGTGCTGACAGCCACCTCAAGGCCCTGCTAGGGCCAGGTGGGCTCTGTCTGTTCCATCTCCAGGGTCTTGTCCCAGTCTCTGTCTTGTCCAGTCATGTCATGGAGGCCCCTCCTTCCCTTCTGGGCTGGGCCAAGAATGCTGACCACGTTACTGAGTCTCCAGCCTCAGGCCATAGAAACAACCAGCATGAACTAGTCCCATCATCACCCCAATATTGAGTAGAAATCCTCACCCAGGTATATTCCTTACACTACTGTCATCTCCACTGACCAGAGCTGCAAACCCATCCAGCAAGGACTTGTCCAAGATGTGGGCAGAGGAGATTCTGGGGAAGGTGTCCAGATACATGGCTCCAGGTCAACCACCACGTGTCCCCTCTCCAAGGCACCTGGAGCTGCCTCCTTGCCTGAGTTCTGATTCTTCCTCCCCTTGAAAGTAGGATTCTGTATTCATTGTTTTCCCTTTAGAGCAGCAAGCTGGCAACCCAGGCTAAAGGTGCCTCCCATAACAGAGGGAGGGACCTTCATACAAGAAGCTCAGGTATCATCAGGCCAGGCCCAAATCCAACACAGCCAACTCCTTATCTGACTCCCACACTTGGCCTCAAGGACAGCCCTTTTTCACATTTGCAATCTTTTGTTTCCTCCCCCAATCTCCAGGGGAGGGTCTTCAACACCCAGAACTTTCAGACGCGGAGAAGGGAGATGGGAGTCCAGGTGGGCCCCCACCCCGTGTTCCAGGGGCAGCCCTGCCACCTCTAGCTCTCAGAGGCCAGTCAGGCAGAGAGGCTGGGTCAGGATTGAAGATGACTTGTTCGTGAAGGCAAAAACTGATATCTAAATAAGTAGATTGTGGCTGCTCCACCAGCAGGAACGATGGTGCTGGGATGTGGTCTGGGAAATCAAGAGGCTGGAGAGAGCAATAGGGTACTGAGTTTGAAATTGAGGAGAAAGTCCTGGCCAAGAGACCCAGAGTGTCCAAGACAGTGTCCATGCACTTCATTGGAGTCTGTGGCCAGCGTGGATGGACCCTGCCCCAGACAGCTGGCATCTGGGTGGATTTGAGCAGCTGGGCAGAAGGTAGCAGCCTGTGCCCATTTCCTTGGACTTGCTGGGACTTGAGGGCCCCACACTCTTCTATGGGCCAGAACCATATTTTTTCAAATGGCTGTGGTAAGACAGGCCTCAGCTGCCATGGAAGCAGCTGGGTTGCCATCCTTTGCTGCCATGCATCTGCACCCTGGCAAGATGGGGTGTCAGAAGACTCAGCCTCATATAGACAGAAGGGGGGGATGTGGAGAGGACATGACAGATGAAGCCTGAGGACAGCCCCAAGTATCAGGCCACCATGAGCAGTACAGACAGGGCTAAGCCCCCTCTGCCCTCCCACCCTCTCACCTCCTCTAGGGACATTGCTTAGAGCCCACCAACCCCATGTTCCCATTTCACAGTGAGCCCAGGTGTGTGGCTGTGTGTGCACCTGTGTGTGTGCAGATCAGGCTGCGTGTGCTTCTCCTTCATTAACATGTCTCAAAAATCATCACACAGGTGTGAAGAAGGGGGATGGCCTTCAGCTACCAGGTACAGTAAGACCCCCCTCAGGGTAGGCGGGCTTTTAGAAATAGCAGCCTTTGACCACTAGGCCCCACCCCCAGGCCACGGGCATGCAGCTGTGGATGGCCACATATCTGCTACAGGCTCCCCCACAGACACTCCTCTGTACCTCTGTGATGCCAGCCCTGGGGAAGAGCCAACACCCCACTCTGCCCTCTTGCCTCTATGGTGCTTCACCTACTGTCTGATGCCACTTGGCACCATCACATCCCCACAGCACCCCCAGCCCTACATAAGGCATACAGCGCCTCCCTCCCCACCACAGTGCCCCAGCCCTCGCTCTCCCAACCCTTCAGAGCCTGTGTTCACCTCACCCAGTGGTGTGTCTTACCCAGTAGGGCCTCTTTCTTCTCCCCCCATAAAACCCTGTCTCTCATCCCACGAAAGAATGACAGGGGTGAATTTGGCCATTTCCCATCACTTTTAATTTCTAAGTTAAGATAAACTCACTAGTGCCTTTTCTGTCTCGTGTACAAAATATGACATATTTGATGTCACCTTTTAAATGGCAAGATATCTCATACAGGGGTTCCCAAGGCAGTCTTTGGCTTGCTGGTTAGGGAAGGAGGGCATGGCCATGGGCAGTGGCCCGAGTCAAAGGCATGAATCTGTTTAAGTCACTGCCATCAACAGATGCTCTGCAGAACACCCTGTACAGGGTGACTGAGGTCACAGCAAGTACCTATTCTAAGTATTTGGAATTGACTCCTGGCCGTGGGTCCCTCTGGCCCCAATGGGCAGGCAGATCCCTTCCCCTCATGGAGTGCTTGCTCCCTGATGGGGGACCCACCCGGCTGGCCAGGCCCACAGGGTACAAACCTCTCCGCAGATCAGTGCCATCCCTTCCAACTGTCCCGATCATCCTCCATATTTTATTTCAAAGACCCTCCACGTCTGAGTTTTTCCCCCCCTTAATGTCTGTGGCATCTGTATGGGAACATTTCACCCCCAAATTTGAGTTTCTGATTTCCAATGGAGTTTTCGTTTATTTTTTAAGAATAGAGTTGTGTTATTTCCCTACAAGTTGGTTCATGTCGTTATTATTGTTGCTTTTCTCCATCGTGACACGCTGCATTTTCCATCCCTCCCACCCGCCCCCCGCAGCAGCAGACGGTGCGGCAGCTCCAAACGCTGCAGATAGTGCAAATGCCAGCCTGGTCAATGGTACGTCTTGGCGGCGAGCTCTGGGTCTTGTTGGATGGGCATCTCTCTCCCTCAGCCCCAACTCTGGGCTTTCTCTCCCTGTTCTGGACCACACAGATCTCCGATGTGCATGGACCGCTCGGACAGTCACCCTCTCACACAGGGCCAGAGCTTAAGAGAGGAGCCACGCCAGGGCGTCAGCTCCATGCCTACTTGTGGCTACCTTGACCCCAAGTGGAGCCCAGAAAAAGGTCATGACTTTGGCTTCAGATCCAGTCTCCTGGAAGCAGCAGTAGCCCACCTGGCATGGCCCTCTCCTAAGCGCATCCTGGCCCTGGCTTTGGGAAGAAGGCCTGGGATCAGGACCTGGGTTGAAGCTGGCATCTGGGTCCCCAGAGAAGGCCCCATTCCTGGGCTCTAAATTGCTCTCTAGGCAAGGAGACCCAGGCCAGGCTTCAGCGCCTTGCCCTGCCCCACAGCATGGCTGAGCCACCAGTAGACATTTCTTCTTTTTCACAAAGCAAATGGGCAGGGGTTGGCTTGGGCTCGGGCCTAGTTCTGTCCCTCGGATGTGGACTGGTGTTTCTTGCTGTTGCCTGTGCTGGAGCATTTGTCCTGGATCTCTGTGTTCTGACTGGGCCCCTCAGGGGTGTGGGCTGGGCAGTAGCTGCCACTGGGCACCTGGGTTTGCACCTGAACCTCTTTACACAGGAGAAGGAACCATTCGATTCACTGGCCTCCAAGCCTTTAGCTGACTTCCAGTTTCTGTCCCCTCCCAACTCCAGAGCAACAGATGAGGCTTCTATTCACCCAGATACTTCCACTGTCCCCACATAGATTACATAATAGTCACCAAGGCTACTACTGAACTGCTGGGAGCCATTAGGGCTGGTCATGAAAACGTTGCCCCCAAGAAGCCAAGGAAAGGGAAAAGTCTCTGCTCCAGCATCACTGCCGTCCAGGTACTGGGCTCCGGGTTTCTCAGCCGAGATATCATCTGCGCCTCACCAGTCCTGCAAAACATGGAGAGTTGTTCCTCCATCTTCCTGTCCCCTGTCCCAGACCTCTGGTCGTGCCCCCCTGCAAAGTGACCAAAGACAGAAACACCTAGTAGCTGTCTGGGGCTGGATAATGCATTTCTACTAGCAGGACTTTGCCGAGAAGAGCAAATTTGGGTATGGATCTATTTCAGGCCCAGGAAGAGGAAGGAGGACAGCTTGGGGAGTGGGAGGTACCACGCATCAGGGAGGGGTAGCTGAGGAGTGACAGGGAGAACCGATGTGGGCAAACCCGCGGCTGGAGAAGGAACCAGGAGGTGGCCCCCCTCCTCCTAGGCAATGAGCCCGCTGGGCTCTGTGAACATGCAGACCCCCTCCAAGGTGCAAGTTCCAGATAAAAGGGCAATTTCCCTTCCCCACTGCAGCAGAAAACCTCAGATATCGCAGGAAAGATGGGAGCCTTTATTTCTTGACCTCCTACTAGGCATCAGGCACTGTTGCAAGCATTTCCTGTTCACCTCTCATTTAATCCTCCTGACAACCCCATGGTGCAGGTTTTACTGACCCCACTTTAAAAATGAGGAGGCTGAGGTTCAAGGAGATCAAGACACCAGCCCAGTGTCACAGAGCTGGAACCCAGACCTGGCTGACTCTGACGTGTGTGCTGTGCTTCTCATGAGGCAGGATTTCTCAGTGGAGTGTGTCTTACGAGTTTCACAAGCATGTTGAGAGGTCTTCCTCCCTAGAAAATGATCCTGTGGCCAAAGATGTTTAAGGGTCCCTGGATTAAATAGGTTTCTTCCTACTTACAGGACTTCTCAGGGCCTTGAATGTGCAGGTGCGTAATAGGGAGTTATATGCAGGGTTTCCCAGGCTGATTTGACTGTGGGATGAATCCCATGGGATTGGTGTGTCCCACAATACACACTGGGAAATAGTTCTTTAAGCTATTGGTATTTAACACATTGGGTCAAAGGACCCAAAACCTGAGCATTACCAGGGAGCTTGTTAGAAGTGCAGGCATGGTGGCTCATGCCTATAATCCTAGCACTCTGAGAGACTGAAGCAGGAGGATTGCTTGAGCTTAGGAGTTCAAGACCAACCTGAGCAAGAGTGAGACCCTGTCTCTACTTACACAGAAAAATTAACTGAGCATTGTGGCAGATGCCTATACTCCCAGCTACTCAGGGGGCTGAGGCCAGAGGGTCACTTGAGCTCAAGAGTTTGAAGTTGCTGTGAGCTATGATGACGCCATGGCACTCAACCCCAAGGCAACAAAGTGAGTCTCTTTCTCAAAAAAAAAAAAAGAACAGAAGTCTAGAACCTCAGGTCCCCATCCCAGGCCTACTGAGTGAAAATCTGCATTTAAACAAACTTTCTGGACTCCAAGCAAGGGCTGAACCTTGTTGAGAGGGAATTAAATGTTCTTCCCCCTCCTTCTTCTGAGCCAAATTGCAATGACTTGGATGTGGCGCAGGGGAGGTGTTCACTGGGGTGGCAAATTCCCCTTGATCCCACTTGCCCAAGCCCCCCAACTGAAAGGTGGGTGTGTTCCACTTATCTTGGAGGCATTATGATTGCCCTTATTATTTGATCATTTTCTTTCATGCTTATGAATACATCACCTATAATCATAGTTAAAGTCACGATTAATTGCACATCTGTGTTCGAACTCCGGGTGTTTACGCAGCACTCTATGGGTGCCCTTTATTAGCATCACCTTGGTTGACATCAGCCCATTTCACAGAGAAGGAAGTGGAACCAGAGGGAAGAGAAGTGGTATTCCTCAGGCGTCCCAGCTAGCTGTCTCCCCAAAGCTTGTGTTTTAGGTCACCTTATCAGGAACCTTGCACAGCCATGCCCTTCACACTCATGTCCCTCATGGTGCACCAACAGAATGGTCCCCTTTGGAAGAGCCGTATCCGCCATGGGCTGCAGAGAAGGGCCGCCAACATTCCATCCCAGTGCCCCTTCTTGGACTCCATCCCTAGCTGTTTTGAAATATAGCCAATCCTCCAGGCCCCAGGTGGGGCCAGAGCTGGCTGTCTTAACACAGTCGGTGGCCAGGTGAGCCCCAAGTTGGCTGAGGAGAGCCCCAAATAAGTCCCTTGCTCTTGAGAAACCGGGCCATCTGCTCCAATGCACTCCCAGAACGTGGCTCCCTTCCTCCGGCATATGCATTGGTGATTATGTTTCTGGCCACGTGGTCACTGTGGAAATAAAAGAGGAAATTGCTAGCTTGGCTTAATGAGCACTCACACCCGCTATTGCATCTGATAATATACAATGCAAATAAAGGGCCCTGTGAGCCTTCTAAAACCAACTATTGAAGCAGAGTCCTCTAGTGCCCCTGAGCCCAGTAAGTAAAATTATTTTAGAAAATAAAAATAATTGTTCATTTCTGTTTGCTCTAAAAAGCTTTTATCTTCTGCGTTTTCTAATCCAGTAGAAAGAATTTCACAATAAAGCCATGAGGGCCTTTCTCTTTAAAGCCCACAGTGGGCCTCTGGCCCCTGGGTGTCGAAAGCTGTGGGGACAGCACTGCACTTAATGCCACTTCTCCCTTCCCAGTCACCCATGGGGTGGGTGCAGTGATGGTGACAAACTCAGTAATCAGGCAGCCACAGGGTCATTCTGGGATACTCCGTAAGTGTAGGAACCTCCCTTGGCCTCAGTTTCCTCATCCATAAAGGAAAGCAGTGAAAATCCCCCTCCCCCAGCTTGCAGGATACTTGGAAAACGGACAAGAGATGACACTCAAAAAGCCCCTTTGAAACTGCAGAGGGCTGAACCATGCAAATGGTTATTATTAAGGTAATTCGGGGGCTTTCTGGGAAGTAAATGTCTCCTCCCACCTTGTGGATGTGGAAACTATGGCTGGGAGAGGTAAAACCAGACAGCTAGCTGGTAGCAAAACAAGGGCTTAAGGAATCCAGTCCCAGCAGGGCCACCTAATTCCCACCCCTGGGCTCATAGGGACTGAGGGGCAGCTGTGATTTCCCAACTTGGCTTCCAGAGAAAAGAGGGCAGGGCAGAAGCATGCACGCACTTTGGAGGGCAAGCCATCTCCCTCTCGGAGCCTCGGTTTCTCACCTGTACATGGGCACATGAGAGCACCCTTCGTAGGTGAGTCTCTGGTGAAGATCAGATGGCATTCTGGAGCCCACGTATGCCTGGCACACAGTGGGCTCTCAGGGAATGCGAGCTGTGACAATCACCTTCATGGCAAATCTCCAGGGTTAGCGGACCTTCTGAAGCCCCTTGAAAGGCTTGCAGGCAGAGTTCCAGGTGAGCCTGTAGGCCTGGTGGCCAGGAGGGTGCAGAGAAAGGTAGGTGGCTCTGATGAGAGGCAGTGGCCACTAGGACCCACACTCCAAACACGGGCCACAAGCCTCTGGTCAAGGCTAGGGCAGAGCCTCTAGGGAAGCCCTGATGAGGGAGTACGGAGCTCCAGATTTCAGCCCTTTCCCAGCATTGGGCAGAATTGGGCCCTTGGAGGTTGCCTGGGGAGCCCAGTGACCCTGCTTAGCCTGTGTACTGTGTATTGTCCAGGGGTCAACAGCTCCCCTCTGGGAAGCAGGGCACTTCCACAAAGCCCCCAGACACACACAGAGTCCCTCAGAGACCACTGCTGGGACCCCCTGTGCACTCTGTGTTCTGGTCACTCTCAGGGGTGTTGGGCAGTGGGTCATCTCTGCTGTGGCTTCACACTTTTCCAAGGAAGGAGAAAGTAGAATTGTCTCTCTGGAGCCAGAAACTAAGGACTACATTGATCCCTTCCATTCTAGAAACTCCTGCTCCCTCCCTCTTCCCTCCTCCCTCTTCCCTTTTCCCTCTTCCCTCCTCCCTCCCTTCCTCCTTCCCTTCCTCCCTCCCTCCCTCTCTTCCTCCCTCTTCTCCTCCCTCTCTTCCTCCCTCCATCCCTCTCTCCCTCCTCTCTCTCCCTCTCTTTTTCCCTCTCTCTCTCTCTCTCCTGTCTCCATGTTTATAAGAAAATGAAAAAGACACAGCTAAACAAGTTTCCCTTTGCTTTCAATCCCTAAAATACACCAACCAAATCAGTCATACAAGGCCTAATTTGGGGATCTGAAAGGCTTGGTTTGGGGACCTCTGCCCAAACCTTCTGCCTTCTGCCAGGAGACTCTGGTCCCTTTTACACTCACATTCTGCCTTTTAATCTCTAAAATGCTCAGGGTCAAAATTATTTCAACAGAAACCCTTTCGCCCAAGCCCCCTGGAGAACCAAGAGCTGCCTGGACGGACAGCTCCCGCAGCAAGGTGGTGGCCAGACTTGCTCTTGTTTCGGGGGCCCCCCCAGCATCCCTGTACAAAGGGACAGAGTCAGCACGGCCCTTCCTCTGTTTGTGACATGAATGTCCATGGCCTGTTTTGTCTTCGTGATGACCGACCATGTCTTGTCTGTTCTCTGTTGTCTGTTAAAATTCTTTGTCGTGTAGGTAAAATGCAGGATGGCAATGTGGACACCAGCCAGAGCAAAGGTAACCCTTTCATATTAACTGGTGTTTGTGGTCCCTGCAGCCCCTCCCCACTGGTTCTGAAAGTCACACCAGAAGCCGAGACTGGCTGGGGCCAGAGGCAGACAATCCATGTCTATGGGTGTCTGATGACTTTGGGGTGTAACTGTGAATTTAATGGTGCCAGGCCAAATACAAGGGTGTCCACCGGTGAGGAGAGGGAACAACCCTAGCCAGTGTCTGCTCAGCCGGCCTTTAAGCGCTGCTATCTGGTCAGCTGAAGACCGAGATTGAGGGTAGGGAGCTTGGCTCGCTCTGTCTGGAAGGGCGCAGCCCTCCAGTACGTCCTGCACAGAAAAGGCCACACTGACCGAGGACAGGACCTGGCACCCATGCATGAGGACGACCTCTTGCACCTTTTGAGCCTCCCTTTTTGTTCCTCCTGTCTGGTGGCTACTTAATATCTCAACAACATGGCTCCAAAAGCCAACTGTGTAAAGCCCAGGCCTATCTTTCCTGTCCGAATACAGAAAAAGGAAAAAGACCATTTGGGGTAGGATCTGTAGAGCTTGTTCAGACCCCGAGGGGACCCCAGCCTGCTCCTGCTGGGGGATTCCAGGCCTGAGGCAGTGAGTGCCACCAGTGCCCAGAGGGCATCACGGCTCTGTGCCAGCCTCAGAGGGCAGTCAACACCTCCCCGGGGCAAGCGGGGTGGGCTCCAGCAGCCCCACCCTGCAGGCTGACCTGTGCCCGTGTGTCTGTGTGTGTGCACCTACCTGCTCTGCCCCCTGCAGCCAAACAGCAGGATGGGGCGGCTGCCATGGAGATGCAGCCCCTTAAGAGTGCCGAGGGCGGAGACGCGGATGACAAGAAGAAGGCCAACATGCACAAGAAGGAGAAATCTGTGCTGCAGGGCAAGCTCACCAAGCTGGCTGTGCAGATCGGCAAAGCAGGTGAGTGTGCAGCGGGGGGAGGGGGTAGCACAGGGCACACAGTGGGACCGCAGGCAGAGCCCTGCCCCCAGCGGGCCTCAGTCACCTCATCTGCAAAGTAGGGGGCTTAAACGACATGGGTCCCAAGGCCTGCCTTTCTCTACCATAGTAACCAGTTTGAGTCTTGTATACAGTAGGCACTTAATAACTAATGAGGCATAAGACAAAGCTCAAAGCCTGCACTGTGGTGGCGGACTGACTGCTTGTCCAGCAACAGCTTTGACCACTTGGGAAAGTAACTTCACCTACCCTCCCATTCCCAGGCTGTGTCTCTAATTAGAGGCTCTGAGGCTCTGTCTCTTTGCAGGCGGGGTGACGGTCATCCCTGCCTCACAGGCTATTACAGGGTTCACAGGAGATTGTATGTGCAGAGCGCTGAGCACCGAGCATGCACAGTGGCTAGAGAGGAGACAGACCCTGCAGGGCCTGAAGTTCTAGGCAGCACAGTATTTATCCTGGGGACAGCAGGAGCTATGGAAAAGGTTTGAGCAGGGGAGGGCAGGGGCGGACTTGGGCTTTATCATGACCACCCTGGCCACAGCACGGAGGAAAGATTGAAGAGTTTGCAGCAGTGCCAGCAGCCCAGGGAGAAGCCCACTGTCTGAGCCGAGCACACAAGCTGGGCTTCCCAATTGAAGTGGTAGCTGCAGGTGATGGCTGGGCACGGCCCCTCTGGCCCAGGAAGCCAACCCCAGCTGCAAGGTGAGCCCTGACCCTCTGACACAGCCTTGGCTTCCCTTCCTGGGTAACAATGTGGCAACGCCAAGGCCTCCCCACCTGGCTGCTTGATGCTGCTCCCGCTGTCTCCCGGCTCTAATTATAGACACACAGCCTGGGGACGGGAGGCAAATTATAGGCTTGGCTGTCTATATTTAAACTGAGGGGCCTGGGGACAGCTCCCGGCTGATGGGAGCCTGGCTTCCCGCCCCTGCGACTGTCAGACAGGGACAGAGCCAGCTCTGAGGCACCACAGCTGGAGGTGGGGGTGTGGAGTGATGGACCCAGGGATTTCCCCCATCCCTGCCATCCCCACGGTCACAGGCAGAAGGCTCCATGGAAACACAGCACTGGTGAGGCAGGGGACTAAGCAATGAGAACAGCCCCGTGGCCTCCCAAGTCCTCCCATGCTTCCCCTAACCTTGGCCCCACCAAGGAAGGAGTTCCCAGGCAAGCGCTCCTGGGTTCACATCCCACCTCTGCCTCTCTCTGGGCTGAATCCCCTGGAAGCAGAGTTGGGTGAGTGAGGGATTTAGGGAGGGGTGCTCTCAGGTGAGGTGTGCAGGGTGAAGGACATAGGTAAAGGCCAGGGGGAGCTCCCAATCTCTCCTGATGGCATGGGAGCTCTGGATCAGGAGCCACACCACAGGGCCTGTCCCACCTAGCAGCAGGCGACTGGGCTTCGGGACCTCGCATCAACCACTAGATATTGGCTGTCAGATTGGGGCAGTATCATCCCTAGGCACTTCCCAGTAAGGGGGCTCCTCCACGGGCTAAAGCTGCAGGTGTGAGCGGTCTCCACAGCACCTGTGGCAGCACCTGTAGCAGACATGGGGTGGGCGTGCCGAACCAGCAAGGGGAACCCCAAGGGATCTGGACAGGTCCCCAACTATGTCCCTGCAGCTACAGCGCCTCTCTGGCTGTGGGCAAGTCATTTCCCCTTCCTCTCTCTCTCTCTTTTTTTTTTTTTTTAAGAGACAGAGTCTCAGTTTGTCACCCTCAGTAGAATACAGTAGCATCACAGCTCACAGCAACCTCTAGCTCTTGGGCTTAGGCAATTCTCTTGACTCAGCCTCCTGAGCAGCTGAGACTACAGGTGCCCACCATAATGCCAGGCTGTACTTTTGTTGCAGTTTGGCCGAGGCCGGGTTCAAACCCTTCGCCCTTGGTATATGGGTGACCCACTGAGCCACAGGCGCCACCCCATTTCCCCTTTCTGAGTGTCAGGCTCCTCATCTGAAAAATAGGCCACCTGTTATTTCCTCTACCTGGAACTGCTCTCCCCCAGGTCAGCCACATGGCTGCTGCTCCCCTCTTTGTTCTCGTGTCTGCTCAAATATCACCGTCTCCAAGAATTCATCCCTGGTCACCCTAGCGAAAGTAGCCACTCCATACCACCCCTTGTCACTTCCTACCCCAGTCACAGCACATGTGCTTGTTAAATCATCTCGTTAATGCATCTGTTTACTTGTAGCTCATCTTCCTCCCCCTCTAGAATGTCAGTCCCTCCAGGGCAGAAGCTCTGCCTTCTTTACCGCTGTGTCCCTACTTTCTAGACTGGGAAGTCCTATGTGCCTGGCACATTGTAGATGCTCAAAAGGTACTTGAATGAGTCAGCAAAAAAGTGGTAACAACTGTACGTGATTGCAGTTTGCAAGCTCTGTGGGAACGACTCTTTTGTTTTATTCCCTCAGTCACTGGGCACACATTTCCAGAAAGCCTACTACGTGTTGAGCGTTTTGTGGGCATTACCGCATTTGTGCCTTATGAAACCCTGGGGAGGAACTATACATCCCCCATACAGAGCAGGAGACTGAGGTTCCGCGAGGCTCAGGGATTTGCCCCAGGTCACAAAGCAAGGAAATGGCAGGTGAACTGAGCTCTGTGTGACTCCAGAGTCCTTTCAGCTAAGGGTTTAGTCCAGACCTCAACTCCCCACAGCCCCCACCCCTAGGAACGCCCCTGAGCAGCTGTGCCCATGTTGCAGGCTTGGTGATGTCGGCCATCACGGTGATCATCCTGGTGCTCTACTTCACCGTGGACACCTTCGTGGTCAACAAGAAGCCGTGGCTGCCCGAATGCACGCCCGTCTACGTGCAGTACTTTGTCAAGTTCTTCATCATCGGCGTGACAGTGCTGGTGGTGGCCGTGCCCGAGGGGCTCCCTCTGGCTGTCACCATCTCACTGGCCTACTCGGTGAAGGTGAGGAGGAGGAGGGCAGGGCCAGCCAGCTGATGCAGCCCTGCTGGGGAGCTGGGCGGAGGGGGGCCAGTGGGGCCAGCACTGGGACTGGGAAATGAGCTTAGAGGAAACCCGTGAGCCAACCGATAGCTCATAGAGAGGACATATGCAGGTCCCCAGCACTCTGCCACCTCACGGTGGCAAACCAGAGCCAGACTCTGGCTAACTGGGCAGCCTTATCCGGCCTGGCTAAGTGCACCTGGGTGGGGATGCAGGCCCAGCGTTGCCAGATCTGCAGATTTTTTAGAAACGCCAGAAATCTGGCCTTAGTGTAAATTCTCCCAATTTTTAGACATTGGCAGTCAACTCAACTTCTTTAAAAAATGCTTTTAAAAATATAAAAAAGATATCACCATACAGGCCAGAACTCACCCGCACCCACCAGATCTAGGCAGAAGCCTGGAGATGGCAGTGACATGCTCCCTGGGTAGCCAAGAAAATGATCTTGGGGACAGCTCCCCAAGTATGAGAGGGAAGCTGAAAATGAAAAGAACGTCTGTTGTTATGGGAGCCCCCTCCCCTTGGGAGATGGGCTGAAAATATTATAAGAGGTTTTAAAAGCAATTAAATAAAGGATTGAGGCCACCCACGCTTACTGGAACCGCTTGATCTGCAGGCGTTCCTAAGGCCACTCTGATGGCTCAGCCGCACCTCCACCTGTGCACCGGCTATTTGTGGCGCCCAAAAGCTGCCAAGTCTGATCCTCCTTGGGTCACCTCCAGGTTCTCACACCCATGTCTCAATTTCTTCCCTGTGCCCCTTTGAGGTTGTCCTCCTCAATGGGCCAGACCCTGGTCTCCCATGCCCAGGATGCTGGGGTATCCGCAAGGGCGGAGGTGTGGTCGTGTTTATAAGGCTTTCACTCTGAGAAATTGGCAGAGCCACCAGAGGGCACGGTGAGCGTCAGTTTCCAAGCTGGAATTTGGGTTGGGCTCTCCGATGTAATTTCATACAGAAAAGAGATCTCCGGCGAGTGCCAGAAAGTAGCGGCTCTCTGTAAAGGATATGGTTCTTATCATCTCCTGGTTTTAGGGTTCTCGAAGAAACTCCATCCCACAAACCAAAGCCCAAACGGGTCACAACATGATGCTCTTGGGGGCCTGGGGCCAGGAGAGGGCGACTCTTACATGGTCATGACTAGGTGGCTCCTGGCCACCCGGCTGAGCGTGGGGTATCCTTGAACATTGCACAGAGCTGGTTTGGGGGAATCACGTCCACACAGGGTTAGGCATCTGGGCCTTCTGCAGCTTAGGTCTGGCTCCTGATACCTTCGATTGTCTTAGGTGTTACCTGTGGGGTCACTGATGAACTTAGCAGGGCACCCAAGCCAGGAGAGGCAGACTGCGCTCACTCTGAGCCTGGATGTGGGAGCAGCCATCAGGGGCATAGAGATGACTGATCACTGCTCATTAGAGAAGAATGTGACCACATGTGTAATTTTACATTTCCCACCAGCCCTATTACCACAAAAAAAGCGAAAAGACACAAGCAAAGTTAATTTTAGTGATGTAATTTACTTGACCCGATATGACCAAATTATTATCAATCCAACACATAATCAACATAAAATTATTAATGAGATGATTTTTTTTTTCCTGCAGTTTTTGCAGTTTGGGGCCCGGGCTGGGTTTGAACCCACCACCTCCGGTATATGAGGCTGGTGCCCTACTCCTTTGAGCCACAGGCACCATCCTGAGATAATCTCTCTTACACTTCTTTTTTTATAATGTCTCTACAATCTGGGGTGTATTTTATACTTACAGCACATTTCACCGCAGACTAGACAGATTTCAAGCGTGCAGTAGCCACACATGATTACCGTAGCACACAGTGCACTTAGAGATCCTTGGGCCCCACAGACAAACCATGTTCAGAGAGTGCAGATGGCCTGGGGCCCGAAGGAATGACCCAGGCTACGAGGTTAAACAGAGCTGGGTTCAAATCCCAGCTCTAAACCCACTGGGTGTATGCTCCTGGTCAAGTGGCTTTGCCTAGATTTCATCAATGGCCAAAATGGATTACCAGAATTCTCTCACGCCTCCAGTCTTACGGATTCTTCTTTTAATCACTTTAGACAAGAAAGCAAATTCAGAAGGGATCTGCAAACTGTCAAGTGTATTGCAAATTCAAGTTGCTGTTGATGGTCCCTTTAATTCACATTTATTGTTGCTATTTTCACAAGTTACAATCTGAGGACCAGCAATAGCATAGACTCCTACCGGTACTTGGTTTTTAGTAACGTAAACCTGTGTTAAGATTACTCTAACTACCCTCCTTTTTCACCTTCGTAATAAAGAGGTATAATGGGAGCGAGAATAAAGGAAATCAAATTTCTATTCATAGGCTGGCTCCATCTGATCCAGCCACTTTGTCAGGAAGAATCGTGGCTCCTGGAGAATTATTTTATTTGCATTATTTGCTTGAGACCTGGAAAAAGCTGTCGTGTGGAGCTGGGCCAGAGATAAAAAGGAAAGCATACAGAAGAAAATAAATACATTTAAAAGGATTCCATTTTTCTTATAAATTTTAAAAGAAAGTATGTTGATATCTAAGATATATCACTTCTAAGTGGCAGTTTATTGATTGCTTTCTCCTGTCAGTATATCTATATTTAAAAGAAATTTGTGGCTTTGATTATGCAAGTTACAATGTGTGTTCATTATAGAAAAAATAAAATATATAGATCTTTGTTTATGAACCTACATTGTGCTTGGAAGAAAAAAATCCATCGGTCTTTAAAAGAAAACAATGAAAATCTCTAGTTCTGCTGCCTAGAGGTGACATTAATACTCTGGTGTTTTCCCAGATATTTCCCTATATCCTAAATTTATTTATAGCCTACATTTATTTACTTCCGGTGACATTAAAATGCCAGTGAAAACCAGGCACCAGTAAAAGATAATGCATTCAAGAAAATCTATAACCAGATAAGGAGTATTTATGTTAGGCTGTAAGAGAAAAATATTTGAAGTAAATCAGAGAGGACCGAGCCTAATTATTTATCTTTTCCCTTATTTTTTCCCACAAACAATGTAGATTACTTCTATAATCCAAATTGATAAACTCAATTCATCAAGTCTTTTAAATGGCTTAAATAATAAAAAAGAAAGAAAAAGGCCACACACACACACAAAAGGAGCCCAGGTGTGGGAGGCTGCAGCAACCCAGGTCCTCTGCACGCACAGAGAACAACGGGGAAGTCGGTGGCAGCTCCACCTCATTGCCTGTGTGTTTACCCAGTGCCCCCACACACCCTCTGCTCCCCAGCTCCCTCTCCTCACTATTGCCCTCTCACCTGCCCCTTCTCCCAGAAAATGATGAAGGACAACAACCTGGTACGCCACCTGGACGCCTGTGAGACCATGGGCAATGCCACAGCCATCTGCTCAGACAAGACGGGCACACTGACCACCAATCGCATGACGGTGGTGCAGGCCTACGTCGGCGACGTCCACTACAAGGAGATCCCCGAGCCCAGCTCCATCAATGCCAAGACCATGGAGCTGCTGGTCAATGCCATCGCCATCAACAGCGCCTACACCACCAAGATTCTGGTGAGTGGGTACCAGGCATGTTCTCCACTAGAGGGAGCAACATCCAGGGGATGACACAAAAGTGCTGGGCAGGTGCAGGGATGCGATTCCTATTTCAAATCCTGCTGAAATATGTTGGTATGGTTAGATAATAAGCAATCCATTCCCCTTTGACTCAGTATTCTATTAACATTGTTATGATGTTTGTGCAAACAAAACAGAAAGATTGTTGTTAACTGTGCTTTTTAAGTCCTGTCATTGACCCTTCCTTACACACACACACAAATATTTTATTCGTTAGCCTTTGCTACATAAGAAACTACTCTAAAACTCCGTGGCTCAAAACAGAAATGTGTATTTAGCTCAAAATTCCGTGGGTGAGCAGTCCAGGCTGAGCTCCACAGGGTGGTTCTTCTCATCTGAGATGCCTGATGCATCTGCAGGGGTTCGAGTGGACAGCTCTGCTGATCTTGGCAGGACTGTAGGCTGATCTAGCATAGCCTCAGCTGGGCTGGTTCATCTCTGCTCTGTGTGATCTCACCTCCTCTAGCAAGTTAGTGTGGGCGTGTTCGCATGGTAACAACAGAGTTCCAAGAGTACAGAAGTAGGCAAGGTCTCTTGAGGCCTTGGCTCTGAACTGGTGTGTTGCTGCTTTCTGTTGGCCAGCAAAAGCTGGGAAGCTAGCCCAAATGCACACCATGGGATAAATGACCGTGCCCTTTGTTGGAAGGTAATGCAAAGGACTTGGAGTCAGGAAGGGGAATACCTTTTTCACAATCGATTACTGATGATATTGTTGTTGTTAGTAATAGTAGTAATCTTCCTCATTTTGATAAGTTCTCACCCGCTGTCTCTGCTAAGCAGCCGAGACTCATCATGTTGTAATCTCATTTGGGGTTAGAAGCACAGGTTGCCTCTTTGTAATTAACCAGCATTCAGATGAAGAGAAACTCAGAGTTCATCCATCCAGATGTCCGCCAGCTCCCAGATGTAGGGCATTTCTGCCTTGTGAGCATCTGGGTGATCCACTGAGCTTTATTGTTTATCCTCCAAATGTGCCAAGCCCTGACCTCCTGCTTCTGCCCCAGAGCCAGCTGCAGCCGTTGAGATCAGGTTGGGTTTGTGGAAGCTGCCAGCAGCTTTATCAAAACAGGGAAAAGAGCATGAGTCAGCAGCGGAGGGCTATGGGCTGGTGGGGGGAGGAGGCGGCTCCTGCACCCTCTGCTGCAGCAGGGCAGCCACCGTGTCACCCTAGAGCAGCAGGCCCAGGGACGCAGCACTGACAAAGCAGGAAAGTAGGTCGGAGAATGTGCAGACGGTGGTAGAGAACCCTGGGGGTGATTCCAGAAATGACAACGTTTTTGCCTTCTTTCCCCACCCCCACCCTGACTTGGGAATCAAGGGAAATCAAAGATGCGCTATTCTCTTCCCCAGGCCTTCCTAAAATAACTGAGATGCTGTTAATGATCTCGTCCTGCAGGCCTGGCAGAGAGGGGAACAGGGCAATTCCCGGAGGAGGCTTCAGGCGATGGGGGCGGCCATGTGGGCACAGCCTTGTCGGGTGGGCTTGGATTAAGATGTAAGTTATTCAATTATAGTCAAGAGAAGTTCTTGGAATCTGCCCAGAGGGCTGCAGTGATAAGTCTTGATTAAGCAGTGCTTGGCGGCACTGGCGACATAGTTAAAACCTCATTTCCAGATGTAGGTGGATTGACCCTGTGTCCAGGTGGCATAAAGGACAAGGGTCAGTCAGCCCATCTGCTGAGGCTGGAGAGAGGCAAGGGCCCAGCAAACTGGGGTCCTTGTTGTATGACCCAGGCCAGGTCACTTACCTCTCCGGCACCATACTGTCCGTCTGTGCCTTGCACCTTGGCATCCTTGGATACCTCTGCCTGTCTTCCTGAGACTCCTGAACATACCCTGGCCATCTGGTCCCCTTTGCTGGGGGCTGACAGCCATCGTGTGGGTGAGACGGCAAAGCCCCTCTATGACTAGGAAGTGGTTGAAACTCAGGAGCCAGATGCCCTGGGTTCAAATTCCTGACTGGCCGTGTGACTATAAACAAATTATTTAACCTCTTAGTGCAATACAGGGTCTTTGTGAGGGCACAGTGAGTTAGTAAATGGAGATTGCTTAGCACAATGCCCAGCACTGACTCAGCACTCATATGACAACTGTTATTTAGCAATAAAATTACCCCCCTGAAAGGAGATTCCAAGCAGAGACGTTGGGGCTAGACAGGAAAACAGTGCTGCCCAGTTTCACCACACGGATAAGCAGCACCAAAGCCAACCTGTGAATACCCTACAGCTCTATCTGTTGAGTCAGGGTGTCCAGACCAGCTTCCTGGGTATCAAAACCAATCCTGCAGCACCTTCAGCTGGTCTTGAGAAGGAAGGCCTGGGTACCGAGGGTCAGAGTCACAGCCAGGGCCTGCCAGCCATGTGGGAAAAGGGGCTCTCAGGGGCTGCCCCTTTCCAGAAGAGGCTGTGGCTGCTCCGCTCAGGATAGAAGTCCAGCCATCCTCCAGACCAGGCTGGGAAGGCTACATGCAGAAGGTGGTGAAACCATCCGTGCAGGAGGAGACAGGGCAGGAAAGACATGCTGTGTCTATCAGCTTCACTATCCATCAGCTTTAATGGAGACATGGGGCCTGGCCTGGGAAAATAAGCCCCTGGGCAGGGTAGGGTTCCCACATACTGTATCTCCCCTCCACCAGAGGGACACCAGCCCCTCTGTGTCTTCTCATTGTCAGGTGCAGGCTGTGGGCTCTTTAAGATCTGGAGACACAGCTGAGGCTTCCCTCCTCCCCCTGGCATGGGTTGGGTGGATGGGAGGCTAAGTGAATTTATTAGCAAATGAAGGTATAGATGTGTACTCAATGAGATGAGGGTAGATAGGAAGAGGGAAGGAGGGAGGGACGGCGAAGGGTAGAGAGAGGTGGGCAGAGAGAGGGACGTGTGGGTGGATAGAGGGATAGGTGGGTGGATAGAAGTTGAATGGAGAGAGGGATAGGTGGGCGGATAGAGGGATGAGTGGGTGGATAGAGGAGGGATAGGTAGGTGAATAGAAGGATGGGTGAGTGGGTAGATAGAAGTTGATTGGAGTCTCAGGACATACTAATGCCTCTACTTCCTATTTTCTTGTTCTGGGGGTGGCAGGGCACAGAGGCTGGTGCCAGACCCAGTCCCATGGCCAACACTAGGGCTCTGGCAGTACTACCTGCATGCTGAGCTAGTCTGTCTGCATTGACCCAGAGACCTCCTGACAGCTGGGGCCTTTTATTAAAAAAAAAAAAAGGAAAAAGCTGAATGGGTATTTGCAAGGACAGATGGTGTGGGTGTCATCTACCTGGGTTCACAGACTTTAAAGACCACCTAGTCCAGCCCCCTCACTTTACTCTGAGGCCAAGAAATGAAAAAGGATTTGTCCCGCATCACCCCATGGAATGGTCGAGCTAAAATCCAGATGTCCCAATACCCAGTTCAGGAGGCCACCGTGAAGAGCTTTGGCCCTAAAGCCCAGCAGGCCAGGGTTCACACCCCCACTCCAGCACTCACCACCTGCGTGACCCTGAGCCCATTACTTGACCTCTGCATTCTGTGAGGTGAGCTTATGGTTAATCATAATTGCTGGCATTCACTCAGCCGGCCTCCATGCTGAGTGCTCAGCCTGGATCTCTGTGCGACAACCCACACAGTAGCTGACAGCCGCCCCTGGTTGGTAAATAAGCGTCCTAAAACTGGGAGCAGTGCAGGGACGTGCCCAGAATCCCAGAGCAGGATGGGATCCCAGAGTCTGTGTAGGCCACCAGCACTGCGCCCCCAGGCCATCCAGCTTCACAGCAGCCCGAGGCTGCTGGGAAGGCTACGCGAGAAGGTCCGTGCAGTGTGCCCAGTGTGCCCAGCACAGCGCTTGATGCGGAGTGAGCGCTCAGGCCCCAACAGCTGTCGCTCTCATCACCTGAGCCTTTGCTCTGCAGCCACTGTCCCTCCACCCTCTGCACCATCAGGGTAAACAGCACCTTCTCATCTTGCAGCTAAGGAAAATGAGCTGCAGAGACATCCAGCAACCTGCTGGGTTGCTCCTGACCACCCAGGAGCAGAACTGGGCTCAGAGAATTCTGGAGGCATTCACCAAGCGGGCGAGGGGCAAGGACATTCCAGGCAGGGACCACAGTCCCCAAAAGGCCCAGAGACCCAAAGATGTTTGACCATTCTAGAAACGTGGTTGTCTGCCTGGGCACTTCTGTGGGGGCGGAATGATGAGAGGTGAGGCGGGAGGGCAGGGGGAGCCCGCTGGTGACATGTAAGCCCCTCAGAGGCTTTTCCTCCCACCGGGCACAGGCAGGGAGGCGAGGGACAGAGACCAGGAGGCGCCCCCAAGGCCCAGCCCCGCCCAGGCCTATCCTTCCTGGGAATTTTTCTCCACTCCAATCATTGGGAACTTAACTTGCAGGAGGGAAGCTGCATGAATCATCTTTGAGTCAGAAATTGCTTCACTGCCTCAGAGACCCTGAAGCGCCCGCAGATTTCCTCTGTGGTCGCCATCTCTTTGTGCGTCATGCTTCCACCGGCTCCTTCTGGCCGCCCTGCTGCTCCTCTGGGCAGCAGCTGAGCTTCACGATGGAAATAGCTCTTGCCTCAGACTCGGGAGGCGCTGTGCTTTCTTGGGAAAACATTCTCCTTCTCTGCCCACACTCACCCTGTGTACTCAAACTACCCGGGAGGACCTTTTTTTTTATATTTTCCTAGACCTCTTTCAGAAGAGGTTGACCCTGAAGTTGACATCTGCACTGCTGAGTCGAGGATGGGCGCTCGTGGAGCCTGAGTCAGATGTTTATGGCGTATTCCTGAAATGCAGACTGCTGAGAGAACAACACACCTCCCTGGAGCCCTGGACTGGTTCTGAAGGAAGGAGTTCCCTGGAGGGACAGTTATCCAGAAAAAATAAGCCACACTTCATCTAGCATACCCAAACTGAGGTGGCTACAATGCCACCTGTCCCAGGGAGCCCCAATAAGCCCCAGAAGGCCGAAAGCATCTGCTCGACTGTATTTTCCATAAATCTTAGACCTGGCAAGCGGTAGGAAGGCTAAGGAGAAGGGGGCGAGGGGAGGGACACTGGGAAGCAGAGACAGCCCTGAGCTCAGATCTCCTGGCTGCAAACCCAGGGCTCAATCTAATACTCACATGAGCCTCCAAGTCCCTTGAGTCAGACTACGCTCTGAGACTCGCCTCTGGCCAAGCCAGTGGTGCCAGTAGAAGGCTCTGGAAGGGACTTTGCAGGCCATTAAGGTGGGAGGTGGGCTGTGGGGCATTGTGCTTCTGGTGTGTGAGATGACAGGGACCTTGGTGTTGAATTTGACAATTTTGAAGATGGTTTTGGTTTATATTTCTTTTTTCAAAGACACCCTCTCTAGGAAAAGAGTTAAAGGAGATCACCCACATGGAGAATTCCAGTTTGTAATAGGCATTCATCCTACACCCCGCCCTTCCCCCGATCCTCACATACTCATGCACATACACACACCTCACGACACACACACCATGCACCAGATACCACACATACCATGCACCACACACACACACACACCATGCACCACACACACATACACCATGCATTTCATACACGCACACCATGCACCACACACACAAACACCATGCACTACACATACATACACCATGCACCACACACACACACACCATGCACCTCATACACACACACCATGCACCTCAAACACACCATGTACCACACACACACTATGCACCTCATACACACTCACCATGCACCCCATACACACTCACCATGCACCACATAGTCGACACATGCATACCACAACATATGCACCATACACACACTATGCACCTCACATCACATAGCACTCAACATAACACACACTACACATGCAACATACAATACAGAATGCATGCAGTGCACACACCACATACACACCCTGTACATCAGACACAACACGCACACGTGCACAAAGCACTGGAGAGTTCAGGAGGTTCCCTGAGGAGCCTACTTTCCGGGAGAGCATGGCCACATCCCAGGGAGCCACGTTGACCTCATGTCCCCCCAGCCTCAGGGAAAGTCCCGGGCCTCACTGGCAAGGCTGGACTACCTCACTCTCAGGAGGCAGACCCTTAGATGACAATTCCCAAAGCCAAAATTCTGCCCAGAATTGGTGTCCCCTTAGCAGCACGCCACACTCAAACACAAAATTATTCACTGATTCATTGAACAATGTTCACTGGCTACCCACGGTGCTAGACAGGAGGGGTTGCAGAGATGAGCGAGGCAGGCTACCCCTGCCCTCATACAGTCGCCTTGGTCAGCTAGTGAACCAGGGTCAGCTAGTGAACCTGCCAGGGCGAGACAGGGCTGCTGGGAGAGCATGTGCAGTGGGCTCAGGCCAGGACCCCCTGGGTCAGAGTCTCACTTGGTACTTACTAACAGTGTGGCCTTGCCTCTTCAGGCCTCAGTGTACACAGCTGTTCAATGGGAATAATAACAGCCCTGGTCAGCCGGGGAGCCAGGAGCCTGTGACTGGGTGATGCTTATAAAGAGCTTAGTGGAGTGGTGAGCACAGGGTGGGCATGTGGGAGAAGGCTCATGGTGCTGCTGTCAAGGTTGGGCTGATGGGCAGCCTGAGTGCCGGGGCAGCCTTCTGGCCACGCTTGTCCTGGAAGGATGGCAGATGAGTCACCAGAAACAGCCAATTAGCATAAAGTCATTTTCTACTGCCCTCCTGGAAAAATCATCACGCTGAAGCTACTGCAGTTTACCACACTAGGGGGTTGTTACCATGGGGTTTGTTTGTGAGTGTTTTGTTAGTTATTTGATTTTTTAATTTTTTAAATTGGAATAAAATATACAAGTCATATAATGTAGCAACTTGACCATTTTGAAGTGTATGTTTTAGTAGCATGAAGTACCTTCACATTGTGGTGCCACGGATCTGCAGAACTCTTTTCAGTTTACAAATTAAACTTCGCACCTAAACAGGGACTCCACCCCCACCCCCCGGCCCTGGCAATCACCGTTCTACTTTCTGTCTGTGCATCTGGCTACAGGCAATCCCCCAGACTTAGATACAACTAGGAACAGAGGCTATTACAGTAAATCCCTGGGTTACAAACATCCTACTGATATACTGCTCGCACGTACGAACGGAAGGTATTATAGCTAATAGATAAATATGCCTGCCCCAACTTACATACAAATCGAACTCAAGAACAAACCTACAGAACCCATCTTGTTAGTAACCTGGGGACTACCTGTACCCTAGGGAGCTCAAAGCAGTGGAATCGTACAGTCTTTGTTCTTTTTGTGACTGGCTTATTTCATTTAGCACAACGCCCTCGAGATTCCTCCATGCGGCAGCCCGTGTCAAAATGTTCTTCCTTTTTAAGACGGAATAATATCCTATGATGTGTATGGACCACATTCAGTTTATCTGTCATCCATTGATGGACGCTTGAGTTGTTGGCTGTTGTGAATAGTGCTGCTATGAACATGGGTGTGCAAATATCTCTGAGTCCTTGTTTTCAGTTATTTTGGGGGTGAGCCCAGAATTGGACTTGCTGGATCAGATGGAAGTTGGTCTATGTTTAATTTTTTGTGGAACTGCCATACTGTTTTCCATAACGGCCGCACCGTATTACATCCCCATCAACAGCGCACCAGGCTTCCGGGGGGTCCGCATCCTCTGTGATGCTTGATATTTTCTGTGTCTTCCCTTTCTTTGAATCATAGCCTTTCTGACTGGCGTGAGGTGCTACCTGATAAGGTTGTGTTATCTCCCTTGCGCAGATGTTATTTATAACTCGTAGCTTTTCAAGTCATCCTTCATTGATCTTAGCTCCATTCCCTCCCTAGCTTCCCAACACCAGAGCGTGAATTGTCCCCTCTGAGGTACAATCGCAGCTGCTCCCAGCATTCCCAAAGGGCTCAACACGGTGTAGAGAAATGTGCTGATGAGCCAGAACTGGAATCCAGGGGGTTTGGGGGCTGCAGGGTCTGTGACGAGGAGCAAGTCAGTTCCCTCCGTGGGCCTGTTGTCTGTCCCCCCAAAACAGGAACAATACCAACGCCTTAACTCCCTCGTACAGTGGGAGCCCTGGGGATAAAAAGGCTCTTGTAAATTCTACAACAAGAGCGAAACCTCCTGGTTTGTCAGGATAAAAAAAGCCTAAAGAGAAAGGGGGAGGGTCCCTGCTTCTTAGTAACGCACGTAGGCGATTTCAGAGCTCAAGTTCATGGAAACAAATTGAATTACGGAGGAGGCAGCTCTGCCATTTGCAACTATGGATTGTTTGAAATCCTTTTAGAGGAAAATTAAAATATTTCACAGAGCGTAATAAAACGCTGGGTGTTTTTCAGGCACGACTGCTCAACTCTCTTGGGCAAATAAGTAATTAGGCATTTTTATTTAAGTTTTCCGTGTCGTCATTTTCTTTCATTAGCGGAGAGGGAAGGAAACTGTTGTGGAAAATACATAAAACTCTGGAAATCGCCAGAAAGTTAATTACGAAATTGTGAAAAAAAATCTATATATCTCTATTTATAGGGTTTTTTTTTTAACACAACATAACAGCATGCTGTAAAAGACAAAGAGAAGCTCTTAGAATTTATTTTCCCAAATGTCAGAAATGGGAGGCTGTGTGAAAGATTCGTCTGCTTCCAAGTAAAATCCCATCAAGGAGATTGGGAACAGGAAGCCTTCCCGGGCTGCGATACCTATGAATGGCCGTGGGAGCTGGAGAGCTGACCACGCCCTGAGGGACCTCTGGCTCTTCCTCACCCCACCCTCCCTCCCTGTGGCCCACTTGAAGGAAAGGGTTGATTTTCCTCTGAGCTAGAAGTCATCTGCCCCAGCCTCTCCATTTTACAGGTGGGTAAACTGAGGTCCTAGGGCTCTTTTCTTCCCGTGCACGCCTGGGTCTCAGGCCCACTGCATGTGGATGCCTGTGCCCTGCATGGTTCAGGTCTGCTCCACAGCCCAAGCCCTAACTGAAGGTGGAGAGTAGGCTGGAGACATATCCGGTTACCAACCAAGGGTCCCCCAGCCTCTGCGTAGCCAGACTGTGCTGGTGTCGTCTTTAGTCCCCCTCCTTCCTGCCTGGGCTGCCTTTTTTGAACAATACAAGGGAGGATAAGGATGAGGATCCAGAAGGCCCCTGTGCAAGGCTGGTCTGAGAGCCCCGGAAAGCCCCTTCTGTGGGGCCACAGGTGTGCGCATAGCTATTTATTCCTCTTTGCAGTCTCTCCAGGGCTTGGTTTATCTCTGGTGGCTTTTACCACCTACAAAGCCACCTCCACCCGAGCCACTGCATATTAATTGTATGTGAGTGGCATGAGCGGGCGTGTGCATTCATGGGGAGGTGAGCACACCTGCAAACCTGCACTCCCACAGCTGCAAATCCCGTGTGCCCATGTAGAGGCGTCTTGGCCTTACCTGCCAACACTTGTCTCCCCCACAAGTCTGATCTGCATCAAACCATCTAGCAAAAAGTTAGTAAGCCCCTACTGTGTACTGGGCTCTGTGGTGCCCTGAGAACCCAGAGAGGAAGAAATACAACAAGTGCTTTACTTAGGAGGAAACAGACCCGTGAGGCAATTTTCAAACACAAGGAGCTATTTGAGCTGGTCCTTAAAGGACCAGAAATTTGCCTGGCAGAGTAAAAGGGACCCTCCCAGAAGGAACAGCGAGGCGAAGGCACAGAGGCACAGCTCAGCCACATAAGGAAGCAAGGGATGCTGGGAGATGCAGGTGGTGTTTTCTTGAGAGGCCCTAGGCGGTGGTGAGTGGTTTGCAGAGGGCCAGCCCAGAACAGGTATGGAAGAGTGTGCGTCAAATCTGTAAGGGGGAGAAAGAAAGAGGGAGGGACCAAGAGAAGGGATAAGTCATTTGCAGCTTATTCATATGATAGAATCTACAGAGCAGTTAAAAAGGAAAACACTGAGGCCAGCACAGTGGCTCACGCCTATAATCCTGGCACTCTAGGAGGCTGAGGTCAGAAGAATCCCTTGAGGTCAGGAGTTCAAGACCAGCCTGAGCAACACAGCAAGACCCCTTCTAGTGGAGAACTGAGCCAAGCATAGTGGCACATACCTGTCACCCCAACTACTCAGGAAGCTCGGAGGGAAGATCATTTGACTCCCCCAGGAGTTTGAGTTTGCAGTGAGTTATAATATCACCACTGTACTCCAGTTCCAATGACAGAGCAAGACCCTGACAAAAAAGATGTAGCCAGGCATGGTGGCAGGCACCCACCTACTCAGGAGGCTGAGGCAAAAGGACTGCTTGAGCCCAGGAGTTTGAGGTTGCTGTGAAGCTACAGCACTGTAGCCTGGGCCACAGAGTGACACTCTGTCAAAAAAAAAAAAAAAAAAAAAAAAGGAAGGAAAGCAAAGAAGAAAACAAACCAAACACATATTCTTGCTTTTAGCTCTTGGTTCTTAAAAAAAAAGAAAAAGGGAACACATTGGAGCCATAAAAATGAATGGCTCTCAGAAGCAGAATGGAGTAAAGCTAATCGCAGGAGAATACCCTCTCCCCATGTGAGGCGTGCAGCGTGCACGGCAGCCCTCCAAGTACACACAGACGTGGCGCATTGTGTTAAACTGCATCAAATTCCTCACGTGTTCATTTTTGACATACAAAAGTAGCATTTTCGATTGATTCAACCTAAATCAACATCACGAGGGACAACCTGTCCATTCCCGGGAATATTACTCAGCAATCAAACGGAACAAGTTATTGTCACATGCAACAGCTCACCTGGATCTCAAGAGGGTTATGCTGAGTGAAAATGCCAATCTCTGAAAGTCACGTGCTGTATATTCCTTTTATATAACCTGCTGGAAATGATGAAAGCCTGGAGGTGGAGAACAGCTTGGTGGTTGCTGGGACCAGGGAGGGGACGGAAACAGGGAGGTGACAGCAGCTATAAAAGGGTGGTGCAGGGACCCTTGTGATGAACTGTCCTGGCTCTTGACCGTGGTGGGGATGACAGAATGTGATGCCATTGCATAGAAAATACACACAGGTACCTGCACGTGCACACACATGAGTGTATGCAGAGCTGGTGAAATCTGAACAAGGTCCATTTTATTATGTCAGTGTCCCTGTCCTGGCTGTGACATTGTACTATGGTGATACTAGAAGGTAGCATTGGAAGAAACTAGGTGAAGACTGGGTCACATCTCTCTGTATTATTTCTCAAATGACCTGGGTCTACAGTCATCTAAAACTAAAAAGTTAGAATGCACACTCAATACTGATCAATGCCAAATTTAAGGTAGAGATTGTTTCTGGGACACGGGGTGAGTTATACAGGTGGGGAGAGGGATACAGAGGGGATTCAATGGTATCTGTAACGTTTCACTGAGAATCTGAAGCGAACATGGCGTCATCTTAGGATCCTACAAGGCTGGATGGGAAGTACACATCTGTCTGTTGTACCTTCTCTTATCTTTTTTTATATGTGAAGTAATTGGTGATTTTTCAAAAGCTGATCTTGCTTAACCGGTGGCAGGACTGGACCCGGGATAGCAGGCCTGGAGGTGGATGGAGTGGGCCCAGGGCTTCCGGAGGGCTCAGTCCCCACTCCACAGGCCACCAGTGGCAGCCCCAGGGGCAGCGGGACAGGGAGTTCCCCCAGAGCAAGCCCTGCACCTCCATGTGAGCCACTCCCACCTCTCTTTGCAGCCCCCGGAGAAGGAGGGCGCCCTGCCCCGGCAGGTGGGCAACAAGACGGAGTGCGGCCTGCTGGGCTTTGTGCTGGACCTGAAGCAGGACTACGAGCCCGTGCGCACCCAGGTGCCAGAGGAGAAGCTGTACAAAGTGTACACCTTCAACTCCGTGCGCAAGTCCATGAGCACCGTCATCAAGCTGCCGGACGAGAGCTTCCGCATGTACAGCAAGGGCGCATCTGAGATCGTGCTCAAGAAGTAAGCAGTGGGCAGGGGCGGGGAGCTGGGGACGTCCAGGACACACAGCACTGGCTGCCCTCCAAGTTGGGCCTCAAAGCCTGCCCCAGCTGGAATGGCCATCTAGGCACAGAGAGGGCCCTGCCCAAGGTCCCCTCCCAAGACTCGCCTCCAGGGCTCCTCGCCGGCTGCTTTTTCTACTATATCCCCTTAAAAATGTCTATAGACAAGGGCCGGGCATGGTGGCTCATACCTGTAATCCCAGCACTTGGGTGACCAAGGCAGGTCGATTGCCTGAGCTCACAGGTTCAAGACCAGCCTGAGCCAGAGTGAGACCTCTAGCTGGCTTATGGCAGGTGCCTGTAGTCCCAGCCACTTGGAAGGCTAAAGCAAGGGAATTGCTCATGTCAGCGGTTCTCAACCTGTGAGTCGTGACCCACAGGCCCTGTATTAAGGGCCGTGCCATTAGGAAACTTGAGAACCACTGACTTAAGCCCAAGAGTTTGATGTTGCTATGAGCTGTGATACCATGGCATTCTACCAAGGGTGACCAAGTGAGACTCTATCACCAAAAAAAAAAAAATTTCTATAGACAGAGAGTCTTCCCCCATGTCCTCCCAGAGTCACTGGATCATCAGGAATTTCTACCCATTATTACACTCAGGTCTCTGTTATTTCACTTCCCGCAGGATAGACTCAGTCGATAGTAACTATTGTCACTATCAGCCCAGCTCATCTGATTCCAGGTGCCAGAAATAAACCTGGAGAACTAAACTGGTCACTTCTCCTGGGGCCTCAGTTTCCTCATTTGTACAATGAGGGGATTGGCCCTGGCTTACACATTGGAATCACTCCAGGGAGCTATTAAAGAAACACTGATTCCTGGATTTATCCCAGACAGATTGAATGGGAACCTCTGGGGTGGGGCTCACATGTGGGTCGTTATTAATTGCTCCCCCAAGTGCTTCTAACTGCTAACCCACATTTTATGTCCTTCGCAAACTGGTTTAGCTGTGGAACTGCTTTTCGGATGACAATTTGTGAACATATAATAGAAGCTGCCAATTTCACCTGCCTGGGCCCCATTGGGGATGCGGGGGGTGGGGGGCCACCGCACTTAGGAGGAAGGCTCCTTGGGCTCCTCATCTCTCTCCCTTCCTCCCCAGGTGCTGCAAAATCCTCACCGGGGCGGGCGAGCCCCGAGTCTTCCGGCCGAGAGACCGGGACGAGATGGTGAAGAAGGTGATAGAGCCCATGGCCTGCGACGGGCTCCGCACCATCTGCGTGGCCTACCGCGACTTCCCCAGCAGCCCCGAGCCCGACTGGGACAACGAGAATGACATCCTCAATGATCTCACCTGCATCTGCGTGGTGGGCATCGAGGACCCCGTGCGGCCCGAGGTAGGCCCCCTGGGGCCAGCAAGCTCAGGGGGAGTGGGGTGAGGCCAGGAGTCCAGCCACCAGCTAATCTGGAATAAGTCACCTCACCTCTCTGAGCCTCAGTTTCCACACAGCTCCTGTGTGATCCTACCTGATCCTAAATTCACACTCATCAGACCAGCGTAGGCCACACTTGGCACTGGTCCACTGAGACGGACACAGACGGAATCACAGGCTGCAAACAGGTGTTGCTCTTCCCCAAGGGACAGTCCTGGAGGTCTACCCAGCCACCAGAAGCTCTTCCCTCTGGTCCTGCAAGGGATAGATGTAGGAACTGCCCTGCTTTAGAAGCCTTCTGCTCCACAGGAGCCAGCATCTCTTGTAACACATCCATAGGTCTAGATTCCAAGGTCCCTGCAGAGAACACACCCAGGTGTGATCGCACTCAGGAGGACCCAGTGTGGCACCCCAGCCCAGTGCAGTCTACCGATCAGTTTAGCCTAGCAAGCCTGGCAGGAGCTGACAGCCTCCCTTTATCAGTTTCCAGGGGAACAGAGCTGGTAAGTACAGAAGGGAAAAGGGGTGACAGAACCCACCTCACAAGGACCAAGGAGGTGATGCCTCTGAGTGCACCTGGTCGGGTGCTCAGCTCAGAGCAGGTCATCAGTCTCCTTAGCTGGCTCTGCACCTGTGGGGAAGACCGAGCATTCACGTGCTGGAGGCTTGCAGGGTCAGGTACAAAAAAGGGAAAGGGGCCAGGCACGGTGGCTCACGTCTGTAATCTTAGCACTTCAGGAGGCCAAGGCAGTGGATTGCCTGAGCTCAAGAATTCAAGACCAGCCTGAGCAAGAGTGAGACCCCATCTCTATTAAAAATAGAAAAACTAGCTGGGCATTGTGGCGGGCACCTATAGTTCTAGCTGCTCAGGAGGCTGAGGCAGGAGGATCTCTTGAGCCTAAGAGTTTGAGGTTGCTATAAGCTATGACACCAGGGCACTCTAGCCAGCGTGACAGAGTGAGACTCTGTCTCAAAAAAGGGGGGGAGGGCAAGAGCTCTGAGTGACAGGTGAGGGGAAGAGCCTGAGAGGGGCTGAGCTAGGGCCCTAGCATTCTCTGTCGACAGCGTGGTCATCCAGAGAAGTGGGTTTCACCTACAGACTATGGGGGAGGGAGGCCTGGAACCAGCCCCAACTTTATCATGACAAGCCACTTCCCCACAGTGGGCCTTAGTCATTCATCTCTGAAATAGGAGCTTGGCCCAGGGGTCCCTCAGGCTCATCTCTGACATCCTTAGACCAGAGCCTGCTGTCTAGAAGCCTCGCCCTCCCATCTCCTTCGCTTCCATTGGTCAGTGCTTCCCTGCTGGCGACCTTGGGTCAACTCCAGAAATTATAAAGTGTACTTGAGAGCAGTGACTTACTCGAGTGACAGAAGAGTTAAG
Source organism: Galagoides demidoff (assembly GCA_963574575.1). Lineage (NCBI taxonomy): Eukaryota > Metazoa > Chordata > Mammalia > Primates > Galagidae > Galagoides > Galagoides demidoff. Next base: position 42,510 of record CAUYQV010093082.1, on the reverse strand, counting down.
GGACATGGGCTTCAGTCCTGCCCTGCCACTCCCTCGAAGAAGGCTCAGGTGTATTGCTTCCCTGGGCCTGTGTCCCCACCAGAAAGCTGAGAAGGACTGCCCCGCATCTACGAGCGAGCAGCACAGCACAGTGTCGGCAAAGCTGCTAGAATGCGCGAAAGCTCAGACTGTCTAAGCAGCAGGATGGGGATGGACACGGGGCCTGAGCAGGTTGGCAGATTTACATCTTTCTTTCCTGAGGAGAGGTAATTCATGCCACCGCTAGCCCCCTGCCCATTTCCCACCTCAAAGGGAGCCGGTGTTTTGGCTGACAGGCCTCCAGGGATGATCTGTGCCTATAGTGGCCGTGTTTTTGCCCAGCTCTCCCAGGTTCCGTCCTCTCGGGCTCATCCCACCCCGCAGACTTGTCACCCTGGCTTGATTCTCACGGGTGAACCCCCTAGTGAAGCTCAGCCAGGAGCACCTCTAGGGTCCTGCAGACACGCTCAGATTCACTCTGCAACTGCAGGAAACCAATCTCCGCCTCCCTCAGTGTCCCCGCCTGTCCCCGTCCAGGGCTGCATCTCCACATCGCCTTCCTCCCCCGAGATGACCAAAGGCCAGAGCAGATCAAAACACCTTGCCCTAATTCCCTGCAGCAGGCCCATTTTCTGAGGCTGATTGAAGCCAGTGCCAATAAAGCCACCAGGAGAGCCACGGGCTGAGATTTGCTGGGTTATCCGGGGGTGTTTGGAGCCCTTGGAGTCACAGACAACGGCTGTCACCAGAAACAACAGATGTTTAAAAGCCTTTATTTAATGAAAACAGGAAGCGCCCATTCCCTGGCTTCTCCTCCTCAGGGAGAAAATATCTAGGATAATTTTAGCAAAAGAAGTTGTTCTTTTCCCCTAAATTTGTTTATTTATTTTTAATTTCACAGCGATTTTCTGTATGTGGAAAGCATATTTGAACCAGATCAGTGCTTCTGGGGCTTGAGTCTTAAATCGTCTCTGGATTGTCAGTGCTCAGCATAGTTAGATGTTCAATAGCTGTTTGTGCAATAAGTGAACGGTGAGCAAATAAGAAGGTACTGAGAACAGTTCGTGGGGACAGGCCACTGGGTCAGAGGAATCCAGAGTGGCCTCTTGCACAGAGAGACTTTCACCTGTAGGTAGCACAGATCTGACATTTAGATTTCAAGGAAGGGAGGCCATAACAGGTGGAGGGGACGGCATGAGCAGAGGCAGGAAGGTACCACGGAATGCTGAGTGTTTACGGAGCATTCAATAACCCTGTCGCATTTATGAGAGAAACAACTAGAAAGGAAACTTGAAGCCAAGTTGGGAAGGGTTTGCATGTCCCTGTCCTGTGCATGATGGCATTTGTGGCTTGTCCCAGAACCTTCCCAGCCTTACTGAAGGGTTGGCACTATCATCCCCATTTTACAGATGAGAAAACTGATGCTTGTGTGGGAGCCCAGGGCAAAGCCTGGCCCAGCCTTCTGGTCTCCAAGCCCTCTTTCCATGAGGCAAGGAAGCCTTCACCATGCAGAGAGTCCATAAAAATTAGCCTACCTTTTCTCACAGAGCCAACTTGTTTGGAGAGGCCCAGAGAGTGGCTGGTTTTGGCTGCCTGAGACAGTCTTAAAAGCAGGAGTCTTTCTAAAACACCAGTCACAAGCCAAGCCAGGTGGCTCACGTCTGTAATCCTAGCACTCTGGGAAGCCAAGGCAGGTGTTTTACTTGAGTGCACGAGTTTGAGACCAGCCTGAGCAAAAGCAAGACCCCATGTTTACTAAAAATAGAAACACTGAGGCAAGAGGATCACTTGAGCCCAAGTTGGAGGTTGCTGTGAGCTATGATGGCACAGCACTCTACCCAGGGTGATAGCCTGAGACTCTGTCTCAAAAATAAATAAATAAAATAAAAAATAAAATACCAGTCACCAAAAATAAAATTGCCAGTACCAGGAACAAGTCCCTTGTTCTGACACCTTCTGACCATAGGCTCCTCTCCAGCTTCACGGCCACCAGTCCTTACCCCACCCACACCCTCAACCTCAACACCCCTCTATCACCTACACCATGGCCTCCAGACCCAGTCACACCTCAGGCCTTCTCTGTCCCTCCTAGATGGTTCTTTTGTATTTTTTCTTTTCTTTTCTTTTTTTTTTTTTTTTTTTTGAGACAGGATCTTTCTCTGTTGCCCAAGCTAGAGAGAGAACAGTGGAATCATCAGAGCTCACTGCAACCTCATTCAAGCAATCCTGCAATTCAAGTGACCCCCTCCCCCAACCTGCGTAGCCTCCCTAGTAGCTGGGACTACAGGCTCATACCACCACATCAGGCTAATTTTTCTATTTTTTTGTAGAGATGGGGTCTCACTCTTGCTCAGGCTGGTCTCCAACTCCTGACTTCAGGTGATCCTCACGTCTTGGCCTCCCACAGTGCTAGCATTGCAAGCATGAGCCACTACACCTGGCCTTGCGGACAGTTCTCTGTGGCCATGACCACTTCGTGTTCATTGTGGCCTCAGCCCCAGCACCAGAGCCTTAGCTGGTGTTGACTAAAGGGAACCAACTCAAACATCCCCTCCTTGAGGAAACTCCCTGATTTCTCCTCCCTACCCACTTCCTTCTACCATAGTGGTGCCCTCCGTGCTCACATACCCTACCGTAACCGCTTTCCCAGAGCCTTTTATATACGAGTCTACCAAAGACTGCCTCAGTACAGGAGCACAGGTCTGACACAGAGTAAAACTCCACTATCTGAAAAGAAAGGTCAGCTGGAAGAATTAGCTGGACATGTTTTACCACGGAGCAGTCAGCCTGGGAGGGAGTCGGGGTACCCTGTCATCAGAGGTGTGCAGGCAGGGGCTGGCCTGGGAATAGCAGAGGGTCAGAGTCAATGACCCAAAGTCCCTTTCAACTCTAAGACCTCAAGCATCTTTGAAGCAAACATAACCTAAATTCCTCCTTCTGGGGGCACGAGCCAGATGAGGTGTGTGTCCGCAGAACTCAGCTCTTTGCTATTCTCTGGGGCAAGAGACAGCAGGGGTACAGCCCAGGTGATAGCCGTTATGGGGACATCAGTAAGTTATGTAAATAGACTTTCCACGTCCCCACTCCCTCCAGCTTTGTTAAAAGAGGTCACATTTACTTATATGAGCAGCCTCCATGGTACAAGGCAGAGGCCTTGCTCATGCGGCCCTCAGACCCTGAGCAAGAACAAGGCAGCCCCTCCCCAGACCTTGGAAATAAACCCCAGAGTGGACCTGTGGTCAGCTAGACCTTCTCTAACCATTTGATGATGAGGAGATCACTACCGGCCACTGCAGAGCCAGTCTTAGACAGCGTCAGTGGCTGAAGAGGCTGCTTTACCTAGACACGACCTCCTTTCCTCCACCACCAGACGGCCATGCTTGGGAGCTGAGTGTCCTCTTGCAAGAGTCATGGGGGAGCCTCTGAAGGAGGGCAACCCCACAGGCTGAGGCTGGGACAGATGGCTGGTGGCCAGGGTACAGAAGAGGCAGAAGGCCAGAGGCAGGGAGACCAGAGGGGGTCTGGGCAGCAGCTCTGCTTGAGATGGTGGGTGGGGGCCAAAGGAACAGCAGCTGGTGCAGATAGGGTGGACACAGGCAAGATATGTGCAAGGTCAATCCTTGTTTTCTTACAATTCCTGAGAGAGAGAAGGGACCAGTAGGCAGGAGTTGTCCTGTCAGGTTTTGGAGCAATGTTTCAACTCTTTCTTTGTATCAGTTTCCAAAGGCTGCCATAATAATGTCACACAAATGGAGTGGCTCCAATGGCAGAAATTTGTCGTATCATAATTCTCGTGGCTGGAAGTTCGTCCCTTTCTGATCAAGCTGCTTGCAAGGGTGGCTCCTTCTGAGGCTGTGAGGAGAATCTGCGGCCGGCGCCTCTGCCAGCTTCTAGTGGTTGCTGGCATCTTCAGCATTCCTTGGGGCAGCACCCCGATCTCTGCCCTCATCGTCACGTGGCACCTCTCTTGCATATCTTTGTGTCCAAATTTCCCCTCTGTGTAGGGACGCCAGTGACAGTAGATTAGGGGGCACCTTGATGAACTCATTTTAACATGATGACTTCTGTGAAGACCCTTTCTCCAAGTAAGGTCACATTCACAGGTCCTGGGAATTAGAACTCCAGCATACTTTTTTAGGGGAGTCACAATTCACCTCCTACAGTCTTCATATTCTCTCAGCAGTAGTTTGGTGCGATAGACACAAGAGTGAGCTCTTGTCACCAGGTGTCCATGGGGAATAGGACTCAGCCCTTCCAGGCCTGAGAGTCTAACATGCTTTGATCTTCCTGTAAAACAGGGTTTTCCTCCTGACATGCTCCTTCCCACTCAAAGATGTTTTGTAGCAAATATTTTATTACCTGTGATTGCCCATGGGTAAGAATCATTTGTTCAATTGATTTGTGTTGTATAGAAAAGGACTATAGCAGCCCCAAGCTAGGTTTTGTATCCTGTTTGCTGGGTAGACCCCCCAGCTCTGCACAGGGGCAGCTACTGAACCATAGTAGGGTACAGTGGCTAAGTCTGATGTGGCCTGATTGGCTCAGACATCTATCTGTCATTATAGACAGAACAGGACTCAGTCCTTATCATCCCAGTGAAACGGCATATTTCACATGAAGCATAGTCATTCATATTTATTCTGAACCAGTGTCATATTCTGTGAGTCCCTCTGGGACCCATCTCCTCCAGGAAACAATTGGCCTGGTCTGGGCCTGTGTGGGGCCCCGGACTCGAGGCTTGAGGGCCATAGGGGGCCCACAGATGCAGATGTGTCCCCAAGAAACTGAAAATACACAAATAGATTTATAATCAACGAGTTTGCAGGAACTACATGTGTGGATGAAGCAGGAACAAATTCATACACAGGAGTGGAGTGCTCTGCACTCTTTCCTGGGAAGTCTTCACCTGGGTCAGGACAGCCAATGGTTTGATCTCAGGACAGACTGTCATGGTCAATAGGGGATGGGTGCCTGAGAGTCTGTGCTGAGCGTCATTCATCAGGGTTTAATCAAGAGGATACTGTGATCGATTAACAATGTCTGCCATGGACACAGGAAGGGAGGCTGTGGCCCATGTGCTGTGTGTGCCGTCAGTATCTTGTGCTCATCTAGTCCCCTTTCTGTGGAGCTGCCTGTGAGGAGGGCTCACTCTGGAATCCACGAAGGCAGGGAGGGGCTACTCGAGGCGTGCCCTCCCCCATGGCTCCTGCCCTCCTGCCCAGGTCCCAGAAGCCATCCGCAAGTGCCAGCGGGCAGGCATCACAGTCCGCATGGTCACTGGTGACAATATCAACACGGCCCGGGCCATCGCCATTAAGTGTGGTATCATCCATCCTGGGGAGGACTTTCTGTGCCTGGAGGGCAAGGAGTTCAACCGGCGGATCCGCAATGAGAAGGGGGAGGTATGTGTCCCACCATAAAGGGTCCACAGAGGGACAAGCTCCGGCAGGGGGAGGGGGGACAGAGAGACATGGGTGCTGCATGATTGAACAGAAGCCAGCCAGAATGCCTCTATAAGCATTCTGTGACTCTGGCCAAGTCCCCTCCCTTCTCTGGGCCTCAGTTTTTCTCCCAGACCCCGCCAACTTGCCCCCTCCCCCATATTTCTCTAGATTGAGCAGGAGCGAATCGACAAGATCTGGCCAAAGCTGCGGGTGCTGGCTCGCTCTTCCCCCACAGACAAGCATACCCTGGTCAAAGGTAAGACTTGGGCAGGCACAGGTGATACTGAGCCCCAAAACCAGGCTGGAAACCAGGCCCCCCTCTCCCACACTTGAGCCCCAGGAAGGATGGGGCTCCTGTGATTCTCTACACCCAAGACAGCCGTATGTCATACTCTTTTCAGCCTTGGGAGGTCTGTTGAGGGCCAGAAGGAAAGAGGGGGCTGTGAGTCTTCTCTCTGGGCTCCCAGCTCCTCCATGAAGCAATAGGCCTGAGCTGGGCCTGTATGAGGCCCCAGACACAAGGCTCGAGGGCCAAATGGGGCCACAGACTGTTTGAATGTTGAGTCTGAATGACTTTATTTTCTTTTTTTGTATTTTTAATTTGTTGTTTCAGGTTGAGGGTACAAGGAATTAGGTTACAATGTTTGCATTTGTTAGATAGAGTCCTTCCTATAATTATGTCCTGTCCCCAAGAGGTGTGCCATACACCCTAACATTGTGCCCATCAAGCGGGACCGCACCCATCCCCCTTCCCCCTCCCTTTTCCCTGCTCCCCATTCCTCCTCCCCATTTAATTGATTTGAGTTTTTCTCTTGTGTGGGCGTGTATTAGAATGTCTGCTGGCTTCGTATTAGTATAGAGTACATTGGATACTTGCTTTTTCATCCTATGATACTTTACTAAAAAGAATGTATTTCAACTCCACCCAGGGTGACTAACAAAAGATGTAAAGGCTCCATCTTTTTATGGCTGAATAGTATTCCATGGTACACGTACATATACCACAGTTTGTTCATCCATTCCTGGGTTGGAAATCTGAATGGCTTTAGACAGACCCTTCTCTCCCCCGCTTGACCCGGTCTTCACAGTCTGACACTCTGCCCACTCCATTGCTTCTCCATCTAGCTCCAGTGCTTATCTTTCAGCTTGGTCTGCCTGGTCTCTGAGACCCCCAACCAACATCTGTGACCAGAACCCTGCGATGAGCTATCGGTGCTATATATGCCATCAGTGTCCTGTGCTCATCTAGGCCCCTTTCCGCAGAACTGCCTGTGAGGGCTCACGTTGGGATCCAGAAACCAGGGAATGGCACCTGAGAGATGAGGCCAAAAACCAAAGTCCTTCTCCCTCCCCTCCGCCTGCAGAGAGCGGGCACACCACCTGCTGAGCCTAGGTGGATGAGCTCTGGGCACTTTTAGAGTCACACAGTCCTGGCTCCACCCTGAGCTGCTCTGTGGCCTCGGGCAAGTCCCTCCACTCTGGCACTCAATTTCCCCATCAGGGAAACGGCTGTGGTGCCAGGTTTCCATCTGAGATCATCCCTAGGCATCTTGGATTCCTCTCTCAAAGTTGCTACCCAAGGATGTTAGCAGAGGCAGATCTGGCCTGGGGACAAAAACTCAGAACCCCAGAACCCAGACACTGGAGCAGGAGGCCCCCAACCCATTATTATTCACCCACTCTTTTCCTCCGTAACCATTTATCAAGGATCACAGAGAGCTGCAAACTCTGCTGTGAGCGACACAATCTCTTGGGGTTCATGGGCCAGGCTCCATCCAGAAGAGAGAGCCACAGGCTGCACTGCTGGCCTCCAGCTGGGGCTAGGGAGGTGTCAGGTCACCATGGAAGGGTCATTGAAGCTGGGACACCAGGGTTTGTAAGGGTCTGTGTTGGGGGCAGGGCAGGAACTGCTCTGTGAAGGCCCAGGGGCAAAAGACTCCCAGGTGCCTTCAAGGGTATAAAGAAGTTCATTTGGGCAGGCTGGGATCTCAGGGTGAAAGAGGGAAGCCAGAGAGGACTGGGGAAGGTGTGGTGGTGGCAGATCCTGCAGGGCCGCCAACACCTGCCAAGGGCCCCTGGCTGTGACCTGCACTGTGACCCCAGGCTTAGGAAAGCGGGAGGGTCCTGGAGTTGAGAGAAGCATCGTCATTTCAGAAAACCTCCCACGCAATGCAGAGAGTGGCCTGGTGGAGAGGGACCAGCAGGACCATCCGGCTTTAGCAGTGCCACCTGCCCTGAGCTACCTGTTGACAGTGCCAGTAAAGCTGGCAGTGGCAGTGGGTCTGAGAGATGCCTGGCAGTGGTTGGGAGGTGTTTTAGAGGGGCTGGGGGCACCCTGCTGGGGAGCCTGCCTGGTGCCAGGATGCTCCTTGGCTTTTGACTGGGCAGCCGGGGTTAGGAGTCACAGATGAGACACACTTGATGTATTTGGGGCTCTCTGACATCCAAGTGCAGCTGTCGGGAAGCTGGACATCCAGACAGGGGGCCAAATCTGGGTGGTACATGTGAGAGGGAGAGGGAAGCTGTTAAGCCTAAGGGCTGCCCACTGCCTACCTGGGTGAGGGCAGAGAACCCACCCAAGGAGACCCAGGGGAGGCGGCCAGAGGAGCAGGAGGACAGCCCAGAGAGATGATGTCCGTGAAGGAGGCCTGTGGAGGAGGAAGGTGCGCTCCACAGTGGGAACAGCTGCAGAGAGGCCCACAGGGCCAGGGCAGAGATGTGACCACAGGGGACAGCCACAGGAAAGCCCTTGACTATGCACAGCAGGGCCAAGCCAGGTTAGAGGAGAGCAGGGGGGCCTGGGGCCTCTATTGGGAGAGGAGCTATGAAGAAGCTGCTGCCACCCAGGAGCCACAGAGAAGAAACTCTACCTCTCCTTGCCTCAGAGGAGCACCCAGGCAGGCCGAGGGAACCAGGGGGACAAGCCTGGAGGCTGAGGCCAGGAGAGGCCTTATGTGGGAGCTCAGGGCTGGGAACAGCCAAGGATGATCCCCAAGCACACATGGCAGTGGGCTGGGCCTGCAAGAGTGTGGAGTGGCTGAGAGGACAGGGCCCAAGTCAGGGGCACAGTCTGTCAATCAGGGGGCACAGGGATGGGGAGATACACAGAAGCCAGGTGAGGGAAAGTGCAGTACAGGTGTGTGACAGAGGAGTACATCTGTCCAAGGAACACCCTGTGTGGGACAGGGCAGCCCTGTGGGACAGCAACTGTGAGCACAGACCAGAAGTGCAGCCAGGGCCAAAAGGAGAAAAGAGGTCAGAGGGGGTGATGCCTGGTCACAGGGGACCTCTAAGCAGAGCTAACAACGCAGATGTTATCCGGAGGCCGAGGTGGACATAGGAGAGTGACATTCTGGCTCTGGCTGTAGGATAGGGAATAGGTTCAGGTGCAGGTGCTGGAGAGAGATCTTGGGGTTGTTAGAAGGGGCGCCCAGAGAGATGCTGGTAGCAGAGAGGGTGGGGACAGAGGGAAGAGTTTCAGCAGGATTCCAGAGCCAGAGTCACCAGGCCTCAGTGATGCATTTGTTCTGCAGAACGAGAGGACCTGTCAAAGTTGACACCTAAATTCCTGTCTTGCCCGTGGACATCTCTGCCTGGACCCCCATGAGTGGCGAGTCCCACAAACTCCACAGGCCCCCAGCAATGACATCTTTCACCCTCCCTTCTCCACTGGCCCCAGCCCAGTGACTGGGGACACATGTCATCTAGTCATTCTATTATGTGGTGACTTCTTTATTGAAGATGCTTGTCTGGAGAGAGGTCAAGGCCAGAATGGTGGGGCAGAGGTCACTGGCAATGGCACAACCAAGGCCTCCTTGAGCAAGACTAGACTTCCCAGGGAGGAGGTACTGGAGGGGTAGGTTTGGCACCCCACTGAAGCCCTTAGAGGCCCAGAGAGGTGGAGGCACCCCTAAATACAGGTAGAGGGGACAGTGTTTCTGGTTAGCGTGGCTACCAGTGAGACCAAGGGCTGCAGAGAGCAAAGAGGGTACTGGAGAGGGGAGCAGACCCCAGGCCACAAAGGGGCTCAGGACAGCAGGGGTCTAATAAGGTGCCCAGCTCACCCCGTAAGTGCTGACAGCTATTGGCCAGCCCAGAGCTGGGAATAGCTACAATGGGCGGGGGTGACCAGACAGGGTCCAGAGAAGAGGCCATGCCCAGCACAGGGCCCTCCAGGGGACTAGTACTGGCCCAAGCTGTGCCCACCACGGTGGCCCAGGGCCCTGAGCACACTCCTGCCCCCATAGGCATCATCGACAGCACACACACGGAGCAGCGGCAGGTGGTGGCTGTGACAGGGGATGGGACCAACGACGGGCCTGCCCTCAAGAAGGCTGATGTGGGCTTTGCCATGGTAGGAGCTGTTTGCAGGGGACCGGGGGTGGTGGTTGGAGCTCATAGGCAGGGGTTCAAATGGCTTGAACTGGCCATGTGGATCTCTGGTTCACACTTGGCCTGCCCGCCATCTGTCTTGTGCATGCCCAGTGCTCTCTGGAGGCTCAACCTAGACCCCAAGGTCTTCCTGGAAGGCTGCAGGGTGGCTGCTTGCTGGCGAGAGCTTTGGAAAGAAGGGCTCTTGCAAGTTGGGGAGGGGAAGGGACTGGACTAAGCCTTGTGAGAGCAGAGAGTTGGCTCAGGGCCGATCTGTGAGGGGGATGAAGGCAAGGATGCCCCTGTGTGGCCCGGTTGTGCTGGGCCCACTGGATGTGTACATGGGGGTTGTGTGGTAGTGAGGATATGGAAGGGGTGAGGATGGTGGTGCTAGAGTCACTCACATCCCCCGGCTGCCCCACCCAGGCCCCTGTCCCTATCCCCGCAGGGCATCGCAGGCACTGACGTGGCCAAGGAGGCCTCAGACATCATCCTGACAGATGACAACTTCAGCAGCATCGTCAAGGCAGTGATGTGGGGCCGAAACGTCTACGACAGCATCTCTAAGTTCTTGCAATTCCAGCTGACAGTCAACGTAGTAGCTGTGATTGTGGCTTTCACAGGAGCCTGCATCACACAGGTGGGTCCTCAGGGAGGCATAACAAAGCCTTGAGGAGGGCAGAGGCCCCTACAAGGACCTGGGGCCTTGGCACACCCCAAGTTGTCCATGTCAGAACACCCAGGGGTGTGATGCCCATGGATGGAGCACCTGCTGGGGGACAGGAACTGCATCACAGACCTCAGGTGCAGGCTCCAGCCCTGGTGGGGTCGGGAAATGAGGCTCAGAGAGGGGATGTGACTTGCTCAAGGTCACCCAACAGATGTGTCAGGCTCACACCCCGGTGCCTGGCCCAGGAGGTGGGAGAAGGAAGGCAGGGCTAGAGGGTAACAGGGGCAGAGCAGGACCCAGGGGGGATCAGGAGGCCAGCTGAGGGCAAAGAGGTAGAAGGGCCTGGGGGGATTGACCCTGGTGTGGAGTGTGGCTCAGGAGATGCTGGGTGGAGGCAGTGGAGGGGAGTGTCGGGGGCTCTGTCTCATAGGGAGTTAAGGAGCATTCTGGTCAGATCACCTTGTCTGGGTCTCAAGCAGCCCCATGCACTGAGCCTCGCAGGCAGGCCCCAGAAGTCTGCAGACTTACTGCCTCTTCACCCCAGCCCTGTTTGAGGTGGGAACTGTGATTGATCCCATTTTACAAAGGGAGAAACTAAGGCTCAGAAGATGGACCAGCCAGGCACCTGCCATTGCTCCTGCAGCCTCCTGGTGCCTGACTAGCCTGCCTCCCGCAGGGGCTGACCAGCCTGACCTGGGAAGGAAAGGGTGGCCCCCAGTGAATCCCTGAGGCCTGACACCTCCCAGCAGCCACCTGGGTAGACAAGCCCTGACCGCAGGAGCCCTCAGAGGCCCAAGTGCAGCATTGACTGCTCCCTCTTTGCATCTGGAGCCTGGGGGTATACATAGCGGGTCCCTCTACCCAGCCCCCAAAGTCAGCTCTGGTGGATGTGGCAGGGGTTCCCTTCTGCTCTGTGTGCCCTTCCTCCTGGTCTATGGGAAAGAGGCTCCCTCTAGAGGCAGCTGGAGGGACACTCCCATGACAGCCGCAACTTGGGGTTTTCTTGGGGACCAACAGGTCTTGATGCCAGATAGGGAAACTGAGGTTCTGAGATAACTATCAGTTTGCCTGAAATCTTCAGTTGAGTTGGTGGCAGGGCCACGCAGGCACTGGTAAGAAAACACGTGTACATGACACTGAGGCACCTGGAGTCAGAGAAGGCTGAAGGGCAGGAAGAAGATAAGGGGTGGGGAGGCGGCCTCCAGCTCTGGGCATAGGGAGCAAGGCTGAGCCTGGAAGAAGTGGGCTGTGTGGGAGGTGAATGGGGGTATAGGGTGCAGACACGGGAGCACTGAGGTAGAGCAGAGGTGCAGTTGAACTTACAGGGTCCGTGGGCTTCCTAGAGGGAGCGCTCCATAGGCCACCAGGTGGATGAGACCAAAGCCACAGAGGGAGGTCTGGGTTGAAGAGAGGCCGCCTGGGGGAAGATGGGTCCCCAAAGCCAGGAAACAGGTGTCAGCACTTCCATGGGAGGAAGGAGGACGACCAGGAAGGTGGGGACCGGGAGTATAGCAGCAGGCGGTGAGGCCGTGGGACAAGGCTGGAGAAGGGCTCCCTCAATTTGTGACATGGAAGTCGATGGTGACCTTGGAAAAAATCGTTTTGGAGGTGTGGAGGGGCCAAAATCTAGCTGGTGTGGACAAAGCATGCAGGGATGTGAGGAAGGAAGAAGGCATGTAGATCCAGTGCCTTTGGGTCATGTAGACCGTGTGCTGTGATTGTGTGCAGAACAATGAGAGTAGCACGATCCCCATCTCAGCCAGAGAGGAGGGTCTGGAGGGATCCCTAGCAGCAAGTAGGCAGTGGCAGCCTCCCAGTGGGAAGATCCTTGATGAGTTTTAGCTACTTCAGCTATTCCTTACTTGTCAAAATTTCCTACCATGAAAATGCATTATTTTTTTGAATCATCAATATACATTATAATTTTTTAAGGTAAGGTAGGGTTATCAGAGGCAAGGAGAAATTGGGGGACAGGCCTATGGGCATTGTGGACAGGATAGGAGAGACCAAAGGAGGCAGCTGCAGACAGCAGGGTGGGGACCTGTGAGGAGACAGGGCGGGGCTTTTGGCAGTGGTGGGGCGGGACTTGTGGTGGGGGCAGGGCAGGCTTTAGGTGGTAGAGACCCCGCCTTAGAGGCTGAGGTAAGAGGGCAAGAGCCACCTCACCCAGAGAAAAGGCAAGGAGTTGGTGGCCACCAGGCCTGGGGGACTGTTTTCTCTTGGGGGGAGGGGCAGGTCTATGCTGTTCTCAGAGAAGGCATCACAGAGTCTGCTCCACACCTGCTCAGGAACCTGCGGGTGTAGGCAGCCTCTAGTCCTAACCCTCTCCATGGCCGCTGTCCCCAGGACTCCCCTCTGAAGGCCGTGCAGATGCTGTGGGTGAACCTCATCATGGACACGTTTGCCTCCCTGGCATTGGCCACCGAGCCGCCCACAGAGACCCTGCTCCTGAGGAAGCCCTACGGCCGCAACAAGCCCCTCATCTCGAGGACCATGATGAAGAACATCCTGGGCCATGCTGTCTACCAGCTCACGCTCATCTTCACCCTGCTCTTTGTTGGTGAGTCCACGGCCCACCCACCCCTGTGTGGCAGAGTCACTGCCTTCTGGGTACACCAGGCTCAGTGTCCTCCTAGTCCAGAATGAGTTTGCCAATCTGCAGTCACCTTTTTACAAGCCGTGTCACCTAGTAACACAGCTGGCATCCCACCTTCATCAGATTAGAAGACAGTTCCCCCGAGGTCTCTGTCCCCTTAGAGGAGAAATGGTTTTGCTAACCCTGTGCTTGTACCAACCAGCCAACCACCCTGCCCCACCATGTCCAGATGTGCCTTCCCGTCTGGGTTATTCACCTCGCTGCTCAGAAGAGGCCCCCACAAAAGGCTGGGCGTCTCCCCCGCCACCACCCAGCCCCTGACCTCTCTTGGCAGGCGAGAAGATGTTCCAGATTGACAGCGGGAGGAATGCACCCCTGCACTCCCCGCCCTCAGAGCACTACACCATCATTTTCAACACCTTCGTCATGATGCAGCTCTTCAATGAAATCAACGCCCGTAAGATCCACGGCGAGCGCAATGTCTTTGACGGCATCTTCCGGAACCCTATCTTCTGCACCATCGTGCTGGGCACCTTTGCCATCCAGGTAGCCATGCCCCCCCTTAATCTGGGCTGGGGTGGGCAGTGAGTGAGCCTATTCCAATGGCCTGTTTTTTTCCTCTCTGCCCCCTGTGACCTCCAGATAGTCATCGTGCAGTTCGGAGGGAAGCCATTCAGCTGCTCTCCGCTGCAGCTGGACCAGTGGATGTGGTGCATATTCATTGGGTTAGGAGAGCTCGTTTGGGGCCAGGTAAGTTCCGGGTAGGTTGAAAGGGAAAGGGAAAGAGCACTGGACTGGGAATCCAGGAGGGCCAGGAATGGGTCCTCAGCTCTGCCACAGATATGCTGCCTGACCCCAGGCAAGACCCTCCTCATCTCTGGGCATCTGAGCAATGGGTGTTGGCCCAGGTCCCACATACTGGTCCTCTGGGTACCCCACTGTTAAGTTGTGCTTTCTATCTGTGCCACTATTCCTGTTATTTACTTAATATTTTCTTTAAATCATATCAATTTTTTTTTAATTTAAGCTGATTTCAAAAGACAACATAATATTATTACATGACTGGAAAATCAGGATTACTTGTCATAAACAAAAGCTAAGGGAAAATGGATGTAATGAGAATGATGTCATTAAACTCAACCATGGCAGCCAAGTTCAGAGCCCGAAGCCCCAGTGTTAGAGAGGGGGATGAGTCAGGAGTCTGTTGGTGCCGATGGCCTGCTGGCTCCCAGCTGGGTCCTTTAGAGGACTGAGAGGGAATGTAAGAGGGACAAACTGCCACACTGTGGTGTTACTCAGTGCCGCATCAAGGGCCATCTGACGGGGTCTCCAAGCTGGATGCTCTTTGGGGTCCCTTCCAGCTTTGACCCTAGAAACTTCTCCCACCAAGTCCCTTCCTTACATTTGCCCAAGTTCCAGACACACACACACGCACACACGGTTCCAGATCCAGGACACTATGCTTGGGAGAGGCACCCAGAACCAGTCTTGAGTAAGGTGACCAGATTTTAACATTGGTAAAGCGGGACACCATTGATGGGGGGGTGGGAGGGGTAGGGGGGGAATTCTTAATTAAAAATTTGGTCTATATGGAGCAACAAAAATTTTCATAAAACGCAAAAATAGTATTGTAATTTTTTTACTTCAACATAAGTACAATTTACAAATATAATACATTTTTTAAAATTATGTATAGTATTATTTTATTCTTTGGCATGTTTCTTGTCAAATTCTAACAACTGATCAACAGTGCAAACTTTGATAAGCAGTTCTCGATAATCAGTTCTCAACAATTATTTATTATTAAAGTTTAACATCATAAAATTCACAAAAATAATATAAAACGCATATCCTGGCGAAATAGCCACATGGCAGCCGAAAACCATATATTCCCTTCCTGTTCTCCCGTGTTCCCTAGCTTGTCACGCATTCTTTCCAAAAATCAGGGCTTTTTTAAAATGCCGCAGGATGCAGGACAAACTGTTAAAAATAGGGACTGTCTCGCCAAAAGTGGGACGTCTGGTCACCTTTGTCTTGAGCCAAAGGGGCTGTATTCCCCAGAAGGTCAGACATCCAGGCTGTGGGGACCCCCAGGGGCCAGAGACATTGCTCTTGCCTTCATGCTGAGCAGGCTAGGGCTAGGACACTACAGTGGCAACAATGAACTCTGAGGTAAATAAGCTTAGTTCCATCCAAGAGCAAGTTCTTTAAACTAAGGAGGATCTATGGCAAGTGTATAAACTAGATTTGACTGAGTGACCTCATTCCTTGCGCCCTCTCAGAGCCAGCTGTATCCCACTGAGAGCTCTCGCTGACGAGGGAAAGGGACTCATAAAGACTAAGGACGAAGCCAGTGGGCAGTGCTGACCTTAAAAGTCCCACAGGACCCCTAAGGCTGAATGTTCAGGCCAGCCCCTCCCTGTCCCCATGGGAGATAAAAGGGGCCTCTGACATCTGCCAGCTCAGCTTCCTTGCAGGGCTGCCTCTCAGGCCTCAGCCCCAGAGACAAGTTCTGTGGGACAAGAGTGAAAAGGAAGGCTTACCCCCTTCCATATTGCCTTCCCACCCAGGATCAGCGGCCCCCAGGGCACCCAAGCCCTGAGCTCCTGTTCTTCAGGCTTGGGCCCACTAGGGCCCGACATCCTCAGGGAGACCTAAGGCCCCACCATGGACCGACCAGGCTCTTGCAGGACAAATTAGACATTCTGCCTCACTCAATCCTCACTATGCCCAAAGCTACTGCCAGCTTCACAGGTGGGCAAACCAAGCTCAGAGAGATTAAATGACTTGCCCAAGGTCACGGGACCAGGACTGTGGGGGGATTTAATGTCTCATCTGCCCAACTTGTATAAACCAAGATTTTCCACCATGTCCACTCTGGATGAGTAAATTAAAAAGCAAATTAATAAGAAAGGATAAAAGAATGAGTTGAGGAACAGGTGAGATGGGTTGAGGAGGGAGTTGATCACATGGCGAGGTAAGCGGGTAAGAGGAAGAGGGAGGGTAGGAAGACAGACACTGGAAAGATGGCCCCATCACCCTAATGGCTGCTTCCCTTGCAGGTCATTGCCACTATCCCGACCAGCAGGCTCAAATTCCTCAAGGAGGCCGGCAGGCTCACGCAGAAGGAGGAGATTCCTGAGGAGGAGCTCAACGAGGATGTGGAAGAGATAGACCATGCAGAGAGAGAGCTGCGGCGGGGCCAGATTCTGTGGTTCCGAGGCCTGAATCGGATCCAAACCCAGGTACGGGAGGCTCTCAGGGGCTGGGTCCAGGCCTGGCTGGGGTGGCCAGTTGATGGGGGTGAGTCAGCTTGTGCCACCCCCGGGGCCCTGCTCTGGCACTGAGGGAGGTGGCCACAGAGGCAGCCTTGGAGGAGGAATTCCGTGAGCCTCAGCCCAGGCTGGGTCTCACCACCTCACCCACCTTTGTGCATCCACGTTCCCGAGATATGCTCTCATGGCTGCTAAAGAAACAAGTGGCCTCCTCAGGAATGTTTCACTGTGAGGGGTCACAGTGGGTGTCACACCCACCATGGGTCCTGGAGGTATTCCCTGAGAGGGTAGGGAGGAGTGGCTCTGAGGGCACAGGTGAGTGAGGAGACTGTGGCTCAGGGCTTGGGGGTGGCCCCCTGGAGGGGCAATGCAAGGCTGGACAGAAGCTACAGGCCAGGGTTGCCCCAGGTCCTTCCTGGGCCTGCCGTCAGCCTGGTGAGGGGGACCTATCCACATGACGCACACCCTCCACTGCCTAAAGGGCCTTTGAGCACACCCCAGCCTCTCCCAGGGTGAGAGCCCTGGGAGCCGAGGCTGGTTATTCCCATATGCACGACACACACATGTATACCGAGTGCACACGCCGGGAGCCCACACATGGGGTACATGCCCAGCTGGAAGCAGGTTTCTTCCCCCAGAGCACTCTGCCACGTGGCACATATCACACCTTGTGACACCCCCACAACACCCCCTATAAACCTCCAAGTCGAGACTCAGCGGGTTATGAAACCAGACAGAGAAGGTCTACTTGCCATGACCCCCTGGGGAGCAGGAGCTGGGAGCTCCTCCCCACACCCTCCACACTTCGGGAAGGTGTCACCTTGGAAGGCGTGCACCAGTGCTTCATTTCCAGAGTAGCACCGAGCCTCTCCTGGCCGCTCTCCACCCCTCAGGGCCCTGTCATCTGACCTTCTCAGTTCCTGGGAAGTAGGTGTGACTAGTCCAGTCTTAGAGGTCACTGAGGTTTAGGAAATAACCCTTTCTGCAGTGCTGACACAGCTGGGGAAGGACCAGGAGCAGGTTTTAGGCCTGGAGCTGCCTGCCCTGACCAGGATGCTGGCACCCAGCCCTCCGGTCAGGGCCAGGCAGCGCCCAGTGCGCACAGCCCTGGCGCTGTCCCTGCCTGGCAGCAGAGCCACACAGCAGTCTCCAAATTACAGGAGGAAGCAAGGACTATAGTTTCTTGACTGGGCTGGAGCACCTATCTTGCCCGTCTCTCATTGAGTACTCACATAGGCCAGGTGCTTTGTCACTTAAAAATAACTGTGCCAGGTAGGTGGCATTGCCCCTTCTCAAACACAAGAAACTCTCTCAGAGAAGTGACTTGCCCAAGGTCACTTAGCTAGTAAGTGACGGAGCTGGAATTTGGGCTGAGGTCTGTCCACCTCACAGCCCTCACCAACACCACTCTGACTCCAGGCCTGGACCCGAGCGAGACTCCCTCCCCTCCACATGCCAGGTTTGATCACTGCCTTCCCCGCCAGCCTTGGTGCAGCCCTCTGGCCCCTGAGCCACTAGTACAAGAAGAGGCCGAGACCTCTTGTCCCCCCTGAGCCCCTGGGGACCCTGGGGCCTACAGGTGGGCCCAGAGCTGAGCAAACATCTTTCAGAGCCTTGGAGTGTGTCTGGTATTTTTTTTTTTTTAATTTAAGTGATGTTGTCATTGTTGCCGTGGCTGCAGCTGTTCTTGTGACGTTGCGCCTGTCAGCTGTGTAGCTGTTGTGTCCGTTCTTCTCGCAACTTGTCTCGTTCTCTCCTCCGTTGCAGATTGAAGTAGTCAATACTTTCAAGAGCGGGGCCTCCTTTCAGGGGGCCCTGCGGAGACAGTCCTCCGTCACCAGCCAGAGCCAGGACGTAGCCAATCTCTCTAGCCCTAGTCGCGTGTCGTTGTCCAATGCTCTTTCCTCTCCGACCAGCCTTCCTCCTGCTGCAGCTGGGCGTGAGTGTGACTCCTTACCGCCTCCATCTGGCACCACCAACGCCAGCTCCCGGGCGGGCAGGCGGGAAGGGGCTGGGGTACCAGAGGACATGGGGGGCAGCCCGTCACCATTAGGCCCAGGGGGCTAATGGGTCACAGCGAATGAAGAAGGTCCTAGTTGGTTAGGAGATCACAGCTAGTCCCACGGTGGCAGTCACACAGTGGGCCAGGGTCAGCTGGGGTCAGGGTTAGGGGTTACAACCAATCAGTCAGTGGGGAGAGGTGTTGTAAGGGTCATAAATGGCCAAAAAGTCCAAGTCAGTCAGGATCACCATCAGTCAAGAGGGTTTCAGTGATCAAAGGGGAGTAGTCACCAAGGGGACACAAAGTGTCCCATGGGCCTGTGGTCATACTTGGGTCAGGAAAAGCCTGACCTATGAGGGCAAGGGTCAGAGTTGGACAAGAGACCACCATCTTGCAGTCAGAGCTAGGTGAAAGGTTGTCATGGGCCAAGGGGGTCACACTCAGTGACAGTGGGGTCCAACCAAGAGAGGGGCTATGTCATATGGGGCTTCCCAGCTGGTGTGGGAGACCTCCCTCTGCAGCGGAGGTCACGGTCAAGGGGGATGGTTGAGCCAAGAAGTCAGCGCAGGTCCAAGGTCACAGTCAGTCAGAGGTCCCAGGTTACCAAGGAGACCATAGCCTGGAGGCCTCACATCCGCGGTTCAGAATCTCTGCCCTCCTCGTATCACTCCTGCCCTTGCACATCTGACTCAGCCACCCCACAAACACTTTTTCCAGCAACTAGAGGTTGGAACAGCTGAAGCTATAACCCTGTCCTGTAAGGGACAAGGCCCCTGGGCTCGACCTCAGTTAGAAAATGGCAGGTCATGCCACATGTCTTGGCTGGGTGCCAGCAGGTCTGGTCTAACCTTCAGCATCCTGCCTTCTTATCTATGAGGGATAGCCTGAGACTCTTGCCTCCTCCTCCATCTCCCTCCTGCCACACTTAACTCCTCATGCCACCACATCCAACTTGGGGCTGTCATCACTGGCCTGCCTAGATCTTTTCTGGACCTCTCCGTGGCTTCAGGCCATGGAGGGAATAAGTGTTTATCTCCTGCTACCCTTGTGGTGTCTCAGCCCCTCCCAAAATGCAAAGGAGCCCCTCATTCTGGTCTTCCCAGCTGCCACGATGCGTTTGTTATCTTAGCCTTTAATTTCAAGAAACAGACTCTAGACCTCATCTCTTGATACTGTAGACTCTCCTCCTATCCAAAATAGAGCTCCACACCACACGCCCACCACCACAGGGCAGGAAAGGACCATGTGCTGGGTGGAACTTGTTCCATCATAGCCCTTGCCCTCTGGCAGGGGGTGCAGGCCCATAGAGCCTGTTGGTAGGCTCTGCTTGTACCCCGTGCCCTTTCTAGGAATGCCTTCCCGCCTGGTAAATAGGAAGACAGGACGATGCAGAAAAGGAAGGCCGGGTGAGCCAAGATGACATGGAGATAGATGTACCTGAGCAGATGATATCTGAGTCACATTTCCATGAGGGACTGTCACTAGGAAGTCACTGCCAGGCCTTCTCAGAGCAGGCCACCCTGTTCTCACCCTCCTCCTCCTTCAGAACAGAGAGCCCTTGCCTGCCTGGTGGCCCTGGCCAGCTGACCTTTCTGTTCCTGCACCAGCTTAGTTCAGGTCATGTTCAGCACCACCTGTCTTGGGGTGTACTGACCCAAGTGTCCTGGTGTGGAGGGCTACCTGGGGAAGGACTTATTTATTTCAGTTCCTGCTACCCCTCTGGCTGACTCCTGTGTCCTCTGGCAGGGTCTGACTGCCAGGAGGCTGCTTCTGGGGGCAAGCTTGGTTCTTTGTCCATCCTGGTTCAGCCTCTTTCTTAAAGGGCAGCACGTCACACTGGCCACGACAGAGCATGTCTGGCATTCCTGGGCACCCACGCAGCCCCTGAAAATCTTCCCTTGTCTCAGCCCCTCATCTTAGCTCTCACAGTCTAGAAGAAAGAGCTGCCCTCTCGAGCCTCAGCCACTTTACCCTCACATTTTGCATCATTTATAAAGCCATTCGATGAGGCCTGTCCCTGGACAACACTTCTCCTTCAGAGAAATGTCCCTTTGTGGCCCTCTTCCACTCCCTGTCTCTGAACTAGTCTCCTTCCACGCCAGATCAGTCCCCTTTAGCCCATGGTCATCCCAACTTTGGAACAGCCTTTGGAAAGAAACCCAGGCTAAGGCTGGACCAAAGCCGACTTGACAGTCCTGGGCCTGACCCTTTGTTCTGGCCAGACACCACTCCCTCACCCGGACTGTCTCACTCCTCCCCTGGGTATCATGTTTCCTTAAGAACCTCACATTCCTACTTTCTGTTATTGTGGGTCCCTCCTGGGACCCCTCCTTGGGCATGTGGTCTTGAAAAGACCTTGGCCATCCTCCTGCCCAGGGGCACTGGTTCCAATTAGGATCATAACCTCTGTGGTTTCAACATACACATTTGGACAACACAGTCGCAATGCAACTCTAACAGCCCTGGGTTGCCCCCTTGCTTGGATCATTTCTATAACAACGTCACCTCCTCTGGTCTTCAAGGATACAGCAGACCCTCAGATGCCAGGCAAGGTCCCTTCAGAAGCCACAGTGCTTCCTTGCAACAGAGAGGTTTGAAGCAGGTGTCCAGGAAGTGGGGGAAGAGCCCCAGTTAGATGGGATGAAAAAGTAGCCTCCTCCCCCTCCAGTGGGACCTCCTTCCTGGGACTCTCCAGAAGAGGACAGTGGCCATGGACCTGCCAAAGCCAAAAGTACCTGGGGTCTGTATGACCTTGGAAGGAGTCAAACCCTGTCCCCTGGGCTATCAAGAGTTGACCACAGAGGCCTGGGACAGGGCCTGACTTCTGAGCCATGATTCGGGGGTGAAGAAGGCCCCTGGACACATGACAGACCCTCCTGCAGCAGACGGAGGACGTGGTGAGCACGACGGTCCCCTCAGGAGCTGTGTGGACGCAGACAGGCGGGCGGGAATGCTAGTGCCCTCTCTTGCTTTGCTCTTCTGACTTCCAAAATGAGTTTTCCAAAAGAAAGAAACCTAAATGGTGCACCCCAATGCCTTCTACTTGAGCCCCTCAGCGTTTCCACATCAGTTCTCCACCCCTCTACCTCACAGAGGCTTCACAACCAAAATGGGAGGAGGGAAGAGCTGCCCCACACCCGTGCAACAGGGAAGGACACTGACATGGCCAAGGCCACATAGCAAGGGAGTGGCAAGAGGTGGGACTCCAGAATCCCACATTCTTCTTGCCACCCCACACCACAGGCGGACTGGAGCCCCCAGAGTTTGAATTTCCATTTTGGGACCAGTAGCCCTGCCCACAGCCTCTCACAGTGGAAAGGAGCCAGAGCTCAGAAAGCCGGGAGCTGTTTCTCGACTTGAGTTTCTACGGGCCTGGCAGGGACTGGGGAGAAGGTGATCGAGGACAGTGTTAGCACTCCACTCTCTCATCCAAAGCCACGCTGCTCAGCCTCTCTTTCTTATCGCCTGAACTTTCTGACTCAGTTCGAATCACCTGGGCACTTGGCAAATCCGTAGTGGGCTCCATGATGATCAATGCGAGTCCTGCTCCTTCTCACCAATTGTGCCAAGAGCAAAGAGCAGGACCCACGAGCCAGCCCCAGCCGCATCCTGGCCCCTGCACCTTGCTGAACAGGGCACCTGGCGCTCCCACTCCCCCTTCAGATTGCCAGTTCTGAGAACACCTAGGGCAAGGAGTTTGCTCTGTTCAGGGAGAAAGGAAGACGAGAAAAAGGGACGGAAGCTGGACTTCTGGTTAGCATTTTGGTAACCAGCGCAGGCGTGGGTTGGTGAGAAAATGGCTTGCTTCTGGGGGGGCCCCAGACCTCTCCACTGTCTGAATATTCCATTTGTTTGTTTCCCTAGAGGGCTAGAGAACCCTGGACACAGAGTTCAGCAAGAGAGAGTGAAATTAAAAGAGGTTGTGAGTCTTTAACCTTGAGCCTGAAATGAATGTGAATCAATCCCAGACTCTTGGCTTCCTTGAAGCCGGGTAAACATTCGAGTATGTCGAACCCACCTCAGACCAGGGCCTGTGTGTTTCCTCAGAGCCCTCTGGCTGCAGGCGCGGGTCTCCCTGCTCCCTCAGTGCTGATGAAACAAAAACCTGTGAAAGCCTGCTCACCGGGTCCCTTTCTCTCCTTCCCCCCACCCCCGTGCAGAATGTGGCTTAAGCCAAAAATATTCCACCTTTAGGGCAGGCAGGGAGGGGAGATGGAAGAGCCTTTTTTTTTCTTCCCATATTTTTTTCCATTTCAGCCGCGGAGAGAACCGAAGCGGAGACTTGAGATGGCCGTGGCGGGGTGTCCCGAAAAGTCTTGTCCCCACAGTCTTGTCCAGAGTAGTTCATTTTTTCTGTTGTCTCCATGCCAGCGGGAGGGCAGAGGGACCTCATCTCATTGTGTGTCATCCCCTCTGCGTTGTCAGTCACAAGACAGGGTCCTGCCACCAACTCCCTCCCCTCACACATACTCTAGGCCTCTTATTGCAATTCAGCCTCAGAACATGCTGGGCACTAGGCTGGGCAGCAGCAACTATGATGATCATTCCCATTCTACAGATAAGAAAACTGAGGCCTGCAACACCCTTTTTTTGGTTTTCACTTAATCGGGGTGTAATGGCCCACTTATCAGGAGATCAGAATATGAGTAATCTCTACCCACCCGCAAACAGGGGATCCAGTGGGGAAGAAATCTCAGGGTAGTGAAAGTGGCTGTGATGGAGACCAGCATGAGCTCATGCAGTGTCTGGCTGGCTCTTGCTTGGAACCTGTTGCCTCTTATTTAAAGCACAATTCTAGCAAACAAGTTTCCAGGAGTGCCCAGCCCACAGCCCATGATAAGGAGAAGGGACAGAGAGGTTTTTAGAAGACAAGGAGAAGTCAGCGCTAACTAGTAAGTAATGGCTGACCGCAAAGGAGAAAAACTTAAGGAAGGGGAAGAAGACAGACTCTGGGGTCTTTCTTATGCAAGACCAAGAATGACTGACAGAATTTACATTCAGTTCTTCTCCGCGTACTCTAAGGCTGAGGAGCATATGATGTGCTTTAGAAAGACTCCCCTCTGAAATAGTAAAATAAAGTGATGACACTTAAATCATCAACCACAGTCATCTAGAAAATTCACTCCTGTGGAAAGGGCTTTTCCTACCAGTGCCCACCAAGGAGCTACCCCTGGGTTCAGCTGAGAGCTCAAGTCCTGGGACTTCAAGGGCCTCCCCACGACCGTCTCGTCCAGTCCTCTGCCTCCCCGCAGGCCTGTGGCTTGGGGCAGCCGCTGCTCTGCAGGCAGGTGCCACTTGGCCTCCACACAGTGGCTGGCTAAGGCTCTGCCCCTGGAGGCATCGGGCCATCTTATTTTCTCCACCTCTCGCTCCACTCTGAATGGAGGTGGGGAAGGGAAGAGGAGGCATCTTTGTCTCAAGTCCCACCAGACCCTTGAGATGACAGGCATGGCTGTCCTCCCAAGAGTCCAGAGAAGGGACACCTCTCTTTCTAGTGAGGGTCCTGTCCCTCTGCACCCTGTGAGGCAGGACGGAGGACGACCAGAGAGACAGTGTGGCTTGCCCACAGTCAAGGCACCAGAAGTGGCAGAGCCAGGACTCAAGCTCAGGGCTTCCTGCCTGAGTCCAGCGCTCTTTCCACTCCCCTTGAAGACTCAACGACCAAGCTCCTTCCATTCTTCAGAGGTGAAAACTGAGGCCCGGGATGCGTGGTTCACGACTGAGACACAGAAAATGAAAGACTGTGTTGTTCTGTGGCTCAGTTCCACACACTCCCAGAATCCCACCAGGGGTGGGGTTTGCCTATCTGATTCTGGCCTCAACTTTTTGGTTTTGTGTTTTCAAAGCACAAAAAAAAAATATCCAAAACCCCCAGGAAATAAGGGGCCCCAAAGCAAGCTCCAGTGACCGGCCAGGGCTTTGAGTCTATACTCGAGTGTTTACCTCCCGAATGCATGAAGGAAAGCAACGCTGGGTACAAACGACCTCTGTTCACATTGTCCAGGCTTCCAAGTGTAGACGTGTGTCCGTCTGTGTGTGCCGTGTGGTTCCTGACCCCCGCCGTGGCATGCTCCTCGCCTCTGAATGTCATCAGTCTGCCGGCTCCCCGTGCTTTCTGGCTGCCTCCGCTGTGCGCCTGAGGAAGCCCTGGGTTGGCTTCGGTCTGCTTTGCCGCCTCTGGTTTGCCGTTCCCATTCTGTTTGGCCCTCGTGTGTCTTCTCTCATCCCAGCTCATCCATCCGTCTCTCCTTTCTGTCCCGTTGCGTTTTGTAACGTGACCTGTCCCATGTTGTGTGGTTTTTTAACTGTGTGGTTTTTTTAAGATTAATTGTTTTACAATAGCCTCCCTCTTTCCCACTTTATTCCTCCCTGGTCCTACCCCCTTCTGCATGGTCGAACCTCTGCTTTCAAATTAACAAGGCTCAGTCTCTCACTAGGTCTGGGTGTCCGCCGGAGGAGTCGACTGTGCTTCCTTTAACCACTGTTTTCCCATCACCTCTTTGATGGTGCTCAATCATTCCTCCTGTCCTGATACTGTAGTTCTGACCAAAACCAAAGCAATTTAAAAAAACCAACTCATGGATGCATATGCCCTGAGCCCCCTCTTCCGCTCTCCCCCACCCTGTCGATGCTCTTAACACCCAGCGACTGTGGATTATTCCAGCCACCTGCTGTGCCCTAACCCTCTCCTGCCCCCACCCCGTGACCCCCACCCCAGCCTCAGTGGGCAGTGCCTGACCCCTGTGCTTCCCTTGCAGATCCGCGTCGTGAAGGCGTTCCGTAGCTCTCTCTATGAAGGTTTAGAAAAGCCTGAGTCTCGAACCTCCATCCATAATTTCATGGCTCATCCCGAATTCCGGA
This sequence comes from Galagoides demidoff, assembly GCA_963574575.1. NCBI lineage: Eukaryota > Metazoa > Chordata > Mammalia > Primates > Galagidae > Galagoides > Galagoides demidoff. The sequence goes on along the minus strand of CAUYQV010093082.1, from coordinate 17,273 downwards.
TCGAAGATTCCCAGCCCCACATCCCCCTCATTGATGACACCGACCTGGAAGAAGACGCTGCCCTCAAGCAGAACTCCAGCCCGCCGTCGTCGCTCAACAAGAACAACAGCGCCATCGACAGCGGGATCAACCTGACGACCGACACAAGTAAATCAGCTACCTCTTCAAGTCCAGGGAGCCCCATCCACAGCCTGGAGACATCGCTTTAGCTGAGGACCCTGTCGCCGCCACCCGCCTCCCGGGCACCCACCCATCCAGGCACCCAACTCACCCAAGCAGCAACGAGCAACGACAGGAAACCAAATACTGGAGAGAAAACCAATGTTTCCACCAACAGACCCCCCTTCTCTGGCTGCGATGCTGTTTGAACTCTTTTTCACTCTGAGGCAAGGGGCGGGATCTCCACCGGGGGCCTCGGGAACTGAGCGGTTCTCCCAAAACAAGCCCTTCCAGGCTCCTGCCCAAACATGGACCAGCCATGCACCCGCCCAGCCACCACGTCCCCCGCATGAATGTACTGTACACTTTCGATCCTCCCCTTGTTTGGTTTTTGGGGGGTTGGGGAGGGGTTTTGTTTTGTTTCGTTTGTTTGTTTCTTCGGCGGGAACTGCGAACAGACTCTTTTCTGAGACTATTTATCCAACCCACTGGTCTGTGAGTTTTTGAAATGCTTGCGCAGCATGGTCTCAGTTGTATAGATTAATTTAATAACTTTTTGAAATTGCAGAGCTTAACTCGCCTAGTAGATTTGCACCAACGGAACCGAAGAACTTCATAGACACTCACGAGGTTATATCCATTTCTTTGTATCTATATCAACGTATACGTCTCCAAGACCGTATACGTCCATATAGATAGGTAGATATATATATATATAAATATATATACATGGATATATAAAGTTTCTTTGCCGGCATGTTGCCTTGTTTCCGCTTAAATTGCTCTATTTTAACTTATTTATGTCCCAGAAGAAGAATGTAATTTGTTTACAAACCTGTAGATAATGTCTTTGGCTATTTGTACGGTTTAAGAACTCTAGTGGCTGAGATGCTATACAAAAAACAGCTCGGCCCAACAGACACTCCCCCGGATTGCACCCTTGATGTTTTACAATAGCCATGCTCTGACTTTTGCCTGCTGTTTCCGTTCAATAATGTCACTACCATGGGAGGCTCAGGCAGAAGCCAAATGCAAGCCAAGCATCCATCCGGAGGCGTTTAACAACATGCTCCGTAGACGAAGGGAGAGGAGGAGAGAAGGCTTCCTGGATTTGCAACACTAATGGCCTTCCCGGCCCGAGGATGGCAGATCTGCAAAACTCTGGTCGAAGACTTTTCTCTCGATGAAACTTACTTGAGTTTACTAAGAGCATTGCAAAAATAGGTTCTCTTTGGCTCTGTCTGTAGAGAGGTTGAGGTAGTGTTGAAATATTATAAACGCTGTTGTGTTGATTTTCTTTTTTTTAGTTAGTAATTTAGAGGTTTATTTCCTTATCAATGGCAGCATATAAGCTGTTGGCATATTGGATGAGGATCGGTATGGCTTGCTGCTTTTATTTTTATTTTTGAAGAATAGCCTTTTTCTCTGCACTATTTAGATCCGAATGAACCTTATGATGTGTATATTGAGATGTATTCAGTGTGATTTTTTAAACCAAATTGTCTTCCTGTAGTCACAATATATACTGTAGCCTTTTAACAGCAAGTCTTGCTTTCCCAGACAGAAAGCCATTCTGAAACCCTACAGTATCACAGGTGAGAAGAGGTGGTTATTTGCCCCCCCAAGACAATAACAGCACTAGCAATCCCACTTACTAAGAGCTTATTTAATTGTATGTCAGCCTCTTAACTGCTAAGCACTTTGTGGGTCTCAGCATTTTTCATAAAAGGACTTTTGTATTTAATACAAAGTTTGCTTTGAGACTTTTCAGCATATGATCTTTTTCCATAAACTTGTACAGTGCAAAAGACATTTTGAATACCATGATCGATGATGTCCCATGCTTCAAGGAAAACCAAACACTTTCCGCCTCACTTGTGAAATCCATTCCTCGTGGTGACCCTTCCCACATGGTTGCTGTGTGTCCCTTCCCTTCTCCAGGCCCAGAGAACTCTTCCACAAAAAAAGATGAGAGCCACTTGGGAAAAGAGCCATAGTCAGCTAGGAGGGCCTACGTCTGGACGGCTGTGGAAAAACTTGGGGGGTTGGGGTTAGAAGTCGGCCCATCCCACCTGGCAAAATCAGTCAGAGGACCTCCTTTTCAAGAGAGCCCCACCTGAATGTTGTGAAGAAGTATCTCTGAATGTACCCAGAAAAGGAAACTGCACACCCAAAGGGGTGACCAGCCCTCAGATGTGCTTCTTGGATCCCAGTACAAACACCACCAAAGCCAGCCCACTGCTGTCCTCCGAGGAAGGAAAGACCTGCACATCTCTAACACGGGGTAGCCTTGGAACATGTTTTTTTTTTTGGAGTTTCCTTTCTCGCAGTTCTCCATCTTGCCCTTCTATGTTCACTCGTGTGTCCGTGACCTCATCCCATGACATCAGGATAGTTCTGCTTGCACACCATGCCCGCTGTCCATCTGGAGCCAGGACATGAGGAAAACAGGAGGGTTTTCTGAGCGGAGCCTCGCTGGGGAACAGGGAGCAGTGGAAGGATGCCGACGTTAGCTTGGTCTTCTCTTGTGAGAATGACGGATACTCACACACACGCACCCCCGCCCCCTCACACTCGCACACACGTCCTCACACGCAGGAAATGGTTGGTTTGTCAAAACTCACTGTAGTACATAAAGCTTGCACTCTGCGTCCTATTATCTAGCAGCATGGGGTACGTTTGGCAGTTCACCCCATTAGGGGGTAAATAATTTATGACCATTCATCTGTTTTTATGAATTTTTTTATCTAGACAATAATTGTAAATAAAGAATTCACCGTCTCTGTTCATTTAATACTATGCAATGGTTATGCTTTCGATTGCTGACTCTTCTGACTCCCGCAGTGTGGTTCTGAAATGTCTGTGGTTTAAAAAAAAAAAAAGGCAAAAAACGACATCAAGCAGAACATAGTAAATATATACTCTGTAACATAAACTTTTTTCTAGTTTGGGACTACAGTGTCCACTTAGCTGCTTTTGTGCCCTCTGGACAAGGGCTCCAGGAGAAGGTGACGGATTCAGCTCTAAGGTCTAAGCTCCCCAGCTTGCCTCCCCCAAGACAAAGAAGAGCAGAGAGCCCATCCAGTGATTCCTGGCACTGTAAAATCAGCCACCTTTCCTTTTTGTAGCTCAGACAGAGCTTTTCTTAATCAGGAGCAGTTTCCATTGCTCCTGCCACCCTCACCATGGCCCCTCACCTTGTCCCCACCATGGCAGAGAGCTGACAGGAGGAAGGCTGTCTTGCTATTGCTGCACTGGACTGAGGACTCTGAACCTGTCTTCTTCTTTTTTTTCTTCTTATTATTTTTTATTCTTTTAAAGTTAGGCTTCTGTGACACTTGCAACAACTTTTTTTTTTTTTTTTTGGAGACAGAGTCTCACTCTGTTGCCCTTAGTAGAGTGCCGCGGCATCACAACTCAGAGCAACCTCCAGCTCTTGGGCTTAGGCGATTCTCTTGCCTCCCGAGTAGCTGGGACTGTAGGTGCCCACCACAATGCCTGGCTGTTCTTTTGTTGCAGTTTGGCCAGGGCTGGGTTTGAAACTGCCACCCTCAGTATATGGGGCTGGCGCCCCACTCACTGAGCCCCAGGCGCCGCCCACTCTGAACCTGTCTTATCCTGGGTGCCCCAGTTATTGAAGAGCCACTCTTTCCCCTAACCATGTTGAAATACCACCTTTTCCACAAGCTGATGGCTTACGTAGAGTTGGGTCTATTTCTGGAATTTCTCTTCCATCCCTTTATCTGGGTGTCCCATCTGGCAGCAGTAATAGTTTTAATTATTGTCACTTTATAATTTTTTTTTTAATGTGGTAGGATGAGTCCCCTTCGTTCTTCTTTTACGAACTATCCTGGTATTCTCTCACATCTGTCCTTCCGACTTTAAAATGTGGCCTAGTCCTCTATCACCACCCCATGTTCTGGGCGCTGTCATTTTGTGTGCCATCATCTTCCCCCATGCTAACTACTGTCCACTCAGGGCAGCGAAGTAGTGTGTCCTGTAAGGAGGGACAAAACGGGCATCCTGAATTGTGAAGGAGACATGTTTCTCTCATCACTTCACCTGTCCTTTAAAGTCCGTTGAGTTGTTATGAGAGGCCACCAAGCCCCCATTCAATCTCAGCTTGGGAACCAAAGTCACCCACTTGGTTGTCCTGGGGTGGACCCTCCATCTACCCCTGGTCCACATGAGAAACAGGTTTCTCTCAGACCTAGAACTGGGGAAAAATGTGTGGCCCAGTTGTCTGTTCTCCTAATTCTCATCATAGAGAAAACTATCCTGTCCCCCTCTCCTGAGTTGATTTGTGGGCTTTTTCGTTTTATTTTGCTTTTGAGGGGGTAGGTCACCTCTTGTTCTTCGATTCAGAGTCTTCAGCACCTCTGGGATGCAGATGTTTCTTGCCTGGACCTTCTCAGCACCCTTACTCCCCTCAGCCTATTTTTGCTCTGCCTACAAGAGGCTGCCAACCTGGTGCACTCTAACAAGCCTCCCCTCCCCCCCCCCGAAGTCTCCCTCCTCCTATAGTGTCCGAAATCCTACCATTAGCGGATCTTGGGGGGAGGGACATTTCTTGAAGGCTTTTGGGCCTTCCAGAGCCAGGGCCGAAATCAGACAACAGCAGGAATCCCCAAGACTTTTCCAAGTTCCAAATCAAGCTCTCCTGATTTTAACGTGGAGCTCATACCCACCTGGGCAGCAGCCCTCACCTCTCCACCGAAAATAAGATACAGGTATTTGAGGCTGCTTTGGGACTAGCCTTCTCAGCCCCCGAGTCTGTTTTGTAATGCCTGTGGTGCTCTCCCTCCAGGGCCTTTCTCTCGGGGGTCACCACACTTTGCTAACTCTTGTGTGCACATATTTTATAACTGAGTAGCGAGGGAATGGTGTCGCCTCCAGCTTCCACAAGCGGCCAGGGCTCTGGGGGGCTCTGGGAAAAGCGGGGCTGGGAAGTGACTGTGCTCTTATTGTACACTCTTTATTTCTCTGTATCTCTGGCTTGTGCTCTTTGTAATTAATGGGATTCATCTGCCTTTTCAACACTATACTGAGCAATAACAATAAATGCACACGTGGAAACGCAGACACTGTACCCATCACAAGGCCTTTTTCCACAGGACAGCTGCGCCCCCACCCTCTGTGGATTTGAGGGAAATTGAGTCCCTGGGAGGGAAGGCACTTGGCCCAAGGGCACGCAGTCCAGTGAGCAGTCTCTCTCCTTCCACCAGTCACACCTTTTGAACAGCCACCATTTGAGGAAGACAAACTTACCCTGCCATGAGCCATTAACCAATGAGGAATGGCTGGCCATCTCAGAGAGGAAGACTTGGGGGAAAAGGGACCTCAGGAGAAAGAGGATGAGATTCAGGGGCAAAGGGCTGGGAGGTGGGGGACACAAATTGGAGAAAGTTAATAATGGTCTGATTTGGGAGGTTGGATTCACCAGAGGAAGGAGAAGGGACATACAGACACAGGATGTGGGTGGCATCCCATACTGGGGAGGGGTAAGACATAAGGAAGCCCGGCATCCTAAGAGCCTGAACTGGACAAATCCCTACTGAACATCAGCAGAGAAAGGAAATATGCCCAGACCAAGATACAATCTCTAAGGTTGGCCCAAAGGTTAAAGGTCACACACACACACACACACACACAAATCCCAGCTCTTCTCAGCTTGAATGAATCCCAGGATCAAGCCTTACAGACCCATCCAACTTCCAAACACAGTTTCATAGGCAAGGATTCATTTAATCCCAACATCATCCTTCACAGGAGGTGTTATTACAATCCTCACCCAAAAGAGGAGACAGTAGCTTAGAAGAGCGTGCCCACCTAATAAGCAGTGTCGATACCCGGAAATCCCGATGCTAGTCAGTGCTCTAAACCTCCGTATCACAGGGCCTGTCAGTCCTACCAGCAAATATCCTAATGAGTAAATTAGAACTAATTATAGTTCTGTTGCTTGTCCCACATCCCCAATCTCTCCAACTTCAATGCTTACACAAAAAAGTTAGTAACAATTAAATGTTATATTCATTTTATATCTAATATATACATCTAATGTTCCCTTGCATTATATTTGTGTTATAGCTAATATTCCCTTGTCCACATTTCCACTCAAGAAAAATGAGGCTCAGAGAGGAATGACTTGACCTTATCACCCAGAGAATCAATGATGCAGCTACGAATCTAAGGCCCTCAGGGTCTGTCCCTTTAAGAACAAGAGACCTTTTACCAAAAGGAAAAAATGACATTTATCATAAAGACACTTGCACTTGAATGCTTATAGCAGCACAATTCACAATCACAGAGATGTGGAAACAACCCAAATGCCCATTAATAGACAAATGGATTAATAAAATATAGCATATGTATACAGTGGGAGCCATTAAAAAAGATGGTAAAATAGTATCTTTGGTAACAACCTGGATCAAGTTGGAGACCATTCTCAGAAGTGAAGTATTGCAAGAATGGAAAAACAAACAGCACATGTACTCAATACTAAATTGGAACTAGATGATCAACACTTAGGTTCATATGGAAGCAAAACCCAACAAAATTCAAGTAGGTGGGAGGGAGGACAAGGGGATCAGTAAATTCACAACTATTGGGCACATCACATACTTTCTGGGTGAAGGGCATATGTATAATTTTGATTTATAATATACAAAAGCAAACTATGTAATCAAAATATATGTACCCCCATAATATTCTGAAATAAATAAAATGCATCAAAAAAGGAAGCCCAAGAAATACTCACACATTTATTCCCTCCTCTGCCCTAAGAAACATCCCACACACTCCTGCAATAGGCACATATTTCTTCACTGACGGCAAGTAACAAAACTGGAAAGGGTGAAAGAGTAGGTTACTCCCCCAAGGTTTGGCCCTTAATTCTATCAACGCCCCCACTGCCCCCGCCCCCTCTCCAAAGCTTCTTGACAGTCTGGGTCTATCACACTCTCTGAGCTCTAACATCTCTCAATAAGTGACCCTCTCCAGCTAAGGTTCACTCCAATTTCAACAGAGGAAACTAAAAGATTGTGACCTACCCAAGGGGAGTCAAGGCTTCACCCTACGTCACTTGCTTCCTTAATGTCATGAGGGGGCCCAGGGCTAGACCATGTGTGGCTGAGGGGAACCCAAAACCTCTGAGCTCCACTACTGGGCATTCTCATTGGGCTTGTAGGGAGACTTCAGCTGCTCTCCCTTGAGAAGCCAAGGACGTAGAGACTGGGAACACTAGGGATGGGTTCTTCTGCTCTAGCTACAGGAGCTCCGCTAACATCTGTCTTTGCTTGGGGGAACCTACCTAAGGGACTAGACTCAGGACTCCAGGGGATCACTTTGAAGGAGGCATTTGGAGGCATCAGTCCTGTGGCTTAGGGAGGGCAAGGTGAGAGGTCTCAGCCTCTGGGTGGGGGGCACTCTCTGGCCTCCTCTGCCGTGCTCCCTGTCCTCAGGTCCTGAGGAGGAACTAACCAGAAAGGAGCATTAAGACTAGTCTAGTCGGCTGGGTGCCTGTGGCTCAAGTGGCTAAGGTGCCCAGCCACATACACCTAAGGTGGCGGGGTGGAATCCAGCCCAGGCCCGCCAAACAACAGTGAAGGCTGCAACCAAAAAAAATAGGCAGGTGTTGTGGTGGGCGCCTGTGGTCCCAGCTACTTGGGAGGCTGAGGCAGGAGACTCGCTTGGGCCCAGGAGTTGGAGGTTGCTGTGAGCTGTGATGCCACGGCAGTCCACCCAGGGAGACAGCTTGAGGCTCTGTCTCAAAAAAAAAAAGACTAGTCTAGTCACCAACACCCCACATCCTCCCAGTCATCCTACAAGGTTTGTCAGAAATCAGGTCCACCCACAACCACAGACAGGCACGTGAAGCTGTAGTTATTATTATTATTATTATTATTATTATTATTATTATTTTGGAAACAGAGTGTCACCATGTCGCCCTCGGTAGAGTACTGTGGCGTCACAGCTCACAGCAACCTCCAGCTCTTGAGCTTAGGCGATTCTCCTGCCCCCCCCCCCCGCCTCCCAAGTAGCTGGGACCACAGGTGCCCGCCACAACGCCTGGCTATTTTTTTGTTGCAGTTGTCATTGTTGTTTAGCTGACCCGGGCCGGGTTCGAACCGCCAGCATGGGTGTTTGTGGCCGGCACCCTACCCACTGAGCTACGATCGCCACCCGAAGCTGTAATTATTAATCCTTTCTTTCATTCGTGGAGCTCCGGAAAAGGGTAAGCTTGGTCAGGAAAGAAGACCCACCAGAACGTCAGATTCCAAGCCCCGCCCCCTTACGGTCGCCTTGGCAACCAGAGCCCCACCCCTCGGGTCACGCGTTTCCGCAAGGCTGGGCTTAGTAGAGAGGGCGTGGCGCGGCCTCCGGAAAGCGCGGAACTTTGGTGATAGCGGAGCAAGCGGCCGCCCGGAGGCCCCTGCGCTACGGCCCGACGGCTTGCCGGCCCGGCGCCGGAAGTGAGCTGTTGGACGGCGCCGCCGGGAGCTGCCACGTCCAAGGTCCGGAGCCGCCACTCCTGCAGCTATGGTGAGTTTTGGAACTGGAGAGGCCCAGCAGGGTTTGGGCTACAGTCGCGGCCTCAGGGGTTCCTCGGCTTTTCAAAATCCTGGCTGGGGCCTTTCATCTCCCTTCCACTGCTCCGAGGTTTGGGAGGTTCTGGCTCTGTCCCTGCGGACCTGTCGGAGGGGGAGGCCAGGGCTGAGGCCGCGGAACCTCCTGGAACTCTTGAGGACCTCGTCGCTGTCGTTTCTCTTGCTAATCTCTCTCCTGCCCTTCTTTTCCGTCAACAATTCTATTCTGTCAAAACCAAAAACACCTAGGAGCTACTGTGCCTCGTAGTAAGTTCTGAGTATTGTTCCCATCTGTGCTGCCAAAGCGAGCACCCAAGTATTGGTAATCTCAGCCTACTAACAGCCTTGTGAAGTAGATGTCATTGTTATCAACACTTTAAAGATGAGGAAACTTGAGGTTTAGAGACGTGAAGCCTCTTGCACAACTGGTAAATGGCAGAGCCCATTCGGACCCTCCAAACCATGCTGTTCTGCCATCTGCTCCCAGCAGAGATGAACAGTTGCTCGGGTAGGGACCTCAGATCTGATGGGCTCTTCAAGAAACTGATTTAAGGATGAGCTGAATAACTCTCTTAAGGGCAGGCGCTCAGTTTTCTTGATCTCTGTACTATCTTCAGTGTACATTCGCTCCACACTTTTTTCCCATTGAGAGAATGAATGAGAATTAATGGATGAAAGTATCTAGACTGAGCCTGGCATGCTCTAGCAAACGTATCCTGTTAGGAAAATGGGTGTGCCTCAGCAGCAGGTTTGAGGAAACCTGCGGGAACCCAGAAATGGGAACACTAGACTAATTCTTGCTCTGCAGGGGGGCTAGGTGTTAAATCATTCACCTCTTTTGACCTCTGGTTTGCTGCTGAATGGAATTGGGGTCTCTTAAACTCTTGACAGTCAGCTCATTCTAAATGAGTTTTAACTCAGCTGATTCTGAAGAAGGCAATTGTTTAACTACTTAATAAGGACCAGATAATGCCAGATGCTCAGGAGAAAGTACTCTGAGGCTTTAAAAACACACTGGTTCACCAGCCCTGGCCAGTGGATGAGAGTGGTTAGAAATAAATACTGACGATCTCAAAAATCCTTTAGAAACCTGAGATGAAACTACCTCTCAGTACACTTCCTGACTCTATTATCCCTCAGCCATTGGATTTAGAGAATTCAGTATAACAACTACTTTATGTTTTAGATAGGTAGCCTAATAAATTAGAAAGCTTTGTGGGCTGGGAGTTAGGAGGAGATGAGGCTCTTCTCCCACCTCTGCCTTTAGCTAGCTCTGAGACTCTTTGTTGTTTAAAATTTTGGACTAATATATATGTACAAGGGTTAAGTTACATTGTTTGTATCTGTTAGGTGAGAGTCCAAGTTGAAGTTGAGGGTATCACCCAGGAGGTGTGCTATATACTCACCCATACATTGTACTCGTTAGGTGAGATGTTACCACTCCCTCTTCTCCCTCCACTCTTCCCTACCTCTGTGACTTTGGCAAGTGCTTTCTCTTCTCTAGGCTGCTTCAGTTACTTAGTCTGTCAGGTGGCTCTGTCTTTAGTGGCTCTCAGTGAACATGTGGAACCACTTTGTAACCTGCACAGCTTGACACATGGAGGGGATCCTTATCTTCCTTACTTGCTTCTGCAGATCTTGAGGGCTCACTTTTTAGGGAGTCTAGAATTTGATGAGAAAATGTGTGCTTACTTGGTGTGTACTTCCTGAACTGCTTTGCTGCCATCCTCTTCCAAATGTCTACCTTTCTGAAAAGACATGTTAAACTTTATACCTATAGGGGGCTTGTGTTGCTAAATATGAAATGGGGAAAATGCGTAAGAAATGTCTTTTCCAAACTGAAACCTTTTTAGTCCCCTTTTCTATCTCAAGAATTTAGAGAATAGTGTTTGAACAAAGAAAAAAATAATAGGTTTTGCTCATTTGTTTATTCATTTAACAAATAGTTACTGAGTTCCTTCTGCTTGCAAAGCACTGTGCTGGATGTTCGGAGGGAATTCGGGTCTGAAGATGGCTCAGACCATGGCTCCAAGGAGCTCATCTTCTAGTGGGGAAGAAGAAGAAGAAGAAACAACATTAAGTGTTGCAAACATTCAATGCTGAAGATAAGCAAGAGAGTCCAGCCATTTGCGGATCTGAGAATCTTCTAAAGGGCATGGGGCAGGGTGGGTAATTTGAACTGGACCTCAAAGAATGGGTAGGAAAAGCCAGGCATGGTGGCTCACACCTCTAATCCTAGCAGTCTGGGAGGCTGAGTTGGGTGAATTACTTCAGCTTAGGTGTTCGAGACCAGCCTGAGCAAGAGCAAGACTATCTCTACTAAAAAAGAATGGAAAAAAAACCTAGCCGCGCATTGTAGTAGATGCCTATAGTCCTAGCTGCTTTGGAGACTGAGACAGTTGGATTGCTTGAGCCCCAGAGTTTGAGTTTGCTGTAAGCTATGACACCATGGTATTCAACCCCAGGGTGACAGAGGGAGACTCTGTCTTTAAAAAAAAAAAAAAAAGAAAGAATAGGAGAGCACTGACCATGACAGCTATGCTCCAGCTGTACAAACTGTTTAACCCCAGATCCCACTAGGTGACAGTCCAGGGTCTATCACAAGTGGTGGACCAGGAAACAGCCTCAGAAAAAACTTGATTCAAGTCTTAGGTAACAAATCTATTATTCATATTATATCTGGTGAATAGAATTGGGGGGGGCTCTTAGACTCTGGCAGTCTTGTTATTGTTCCTCGGAGCCCTCTGATTGGCGACACAGAGAAAAGTAACTGCAGGTTGGGGCTCAAGCTTCCAGCTGCAACCCAGGCCTGGCCCTCCGGTATTCTTTTGTGAGAGTATCTCTGCATTTCTGCAGGCTACAGGCAGCAGGTCGGACCTCAGAGAAAGGAATTCCTTCTCAGAGCCATTTTCCGTGAGGAGCACTTGAAGCTGAATTGCCATGTCTTAGCATGGGGTGCTCATCTCTACACACTCTGATCAGAACATTATAGACTCTTACCTTCCAGAAAGGGAACACCAGCTTTAGCTCCCTCAGGATTCCCCCTCATCCTTCGTGGTAGCCAGGACTGCTTGTCCTTCCCTCACACGTTTCATGCTGTCCCAGAATTCTATGTATTTGCTTGTGTTACTCCCTCTGCTTGGCTACCTGGACTGTACTTTTCTCCTGTGCCACTTGGCAAATTCCTACTCATCATCTAAGGCTTAGTTCATGTGTAACTACCACCACCACCACCTTCAGGCCCTTATAGTATATATAAACTATAATTAAAGGATTTATCTTGTCTGGGCACAGTAGCTCATGCCTGTAATCCCAGCATTTTGGGAGGCCAAGGTGAGAGGATTACTTGAGGCCAAAAGTTCAAGACTAACCTGGGTGATGTAGGGAGATCCCATCCCTACAAAAATTAGTGCAGCATGATGGCACACACCTACAGTTCCATCTACTGAAGAGGCTGAGGTGGGAGGATCACTCGAGCCCAGGCTGTGTTGAGCTGTGATGATACCATTGCAGCTCGGCGCCTGTGGCTCAATCGGCTAAGGCGCCAGCCATGTACACTTAAGGTGGCGTGTTCGAATCCCCAGCCCGGGCCGCCAAACAACAATGATGGCTGCAACCAAAAAATAGCCGGGCGTTGTGGCGGGCACCTGTGGTCCCAGCTACTTGGGAGGCGGAGGTGGGAGACTCGCTTGAGCCCAGGAGTTGGAGGTTGCTGTGAGCTGTGATGCCATGGCACTCTATCCAGGGGGATAGCTTGAGGCTCCATCTCAAAAAAAATAAAATAAAATAAAAAATAAAAATGATGATGCCATTGCACTCTAGCCCAGGTAACAGCAAGACCCGTCTCCAAAAAAGTGGGGGGATTTATCTTGCCGTGTTAAGGTTATTTATATGCAAGCTTCTTGAGGGCAAAAAGGACCTCTTATTCTTGTCTATATCACCAGTCCTTGGCATAGTGCTTGGCAAAAAAGAAGGTGCTTAGAATGAATGAGAGAACACTAAAGGAGAGAGCAAACATAGTCGAGAACTTTAGGAACAGTGGTGGATTTACTAAGATGATTGTGTTCTAACTGCCGTCAGTTAATTTACCAGCAATGTCTTTGGTTCTAGGTGTCAGTAATTAACACTGTGGACACCTCCCATGAGGATATGATTGTAAGTATTGATTTAGCCCTCCCTCCTAGGCTGTGGACATGGGCACTTCTGTGGGAGGGAGGCAGTTGGGGTTTTTTATCACCCTTTCTCTTGATCATTCATGAATCCTGCTGTGGCTCTGCAGCAGTTGCCAGTTAACCTGTAATCTTGGGGGTGGGGGAGGGGGGTGTTCAGTCTCCCCAGCAGTGCCCCCTGAGTTGGCAGGGCTGTGGCAGTCTGGTCACTCTCTGCTAGGAAGAACCTGGGAATGGTTCATGGCTTAAGTCTCTCAGTTTTGTGGGATGGAGGATGAATGGGGCCGAGGTTTTACAGCAGTCTTCCCTTCTGTCTTTCTTCTGCTGTCACTTCTTGGGCCTGTTGGAAAGGGGGTAAAGGAAGAGAGAAGGCAATACAAAGCCAGAGGGCAGCATGGTGAAAGCCCAAGGCAGAGGCAAGTAGAACCGCCACAGGCAGTAGGCCAGACAAGGCCCTTTGAACCCTAAGTCATTACTCTGGGTGCTTCCTGAGAGGAGAGCACTCAGCTCAGTGTGAGAGGCCACAGCTGCAGAAGGTCCAGAGGTTAATGTCTCCAGCAGGAAAAGCATAGACTGTGCTTCATTCAGGACCATGCAATCCAAGTAGCTCTAAACAAGCCCCAAGTCAGTCTTAGAGCGTTTCGTGCTAGGCATCTTGTCTGCACAGCCTGTCCACCAGCAGTTGCTGTAAGATACACCTCCTTAGAGATAGTGTGGCATCAGGGGCAAGAAGATCCAACCTAATGCTCCCTAGCCAGTGTCTGCTCTGAGCCAGCCTCAGTTCCCTCATGGGAAAAACCATGGATATGCTACCTACCTTTGGGAGTTTGGTTTGAGGAACACATGAGGCCCAGTAGTGATGCTGAGCTTTTGCATGCTCACTGTCAGACCCCACACTCAGTACCTTCCACTTAGCATCTCCGTTAACCCTCATAATAACCCTTGAAGCAGATGCTATTATTAGCCCCATTTAAAGATAAGGAACCTGGAGCTCAAGGAGAGTATGCATTTTTCAAGGGTTGCACGTAGAGAAGCTGAGGAGATAGAATGTAAATCTCTTAGGCACTGTGCCCCACTTCCTCCCACTGTACGACAGCACTCTGCAGGGGAAGTGCTTCAGAAGCACACCTGCACCACCCGCCTTCCCAGGACCAAGACCTAATATAGTGAAGGGGGTTGACTTCCAAAGAAGAATCCAGATATTTTCTTTGGGTAGGGAGATGAGAAAGGAGTGTAGCCATGTTAAGGTTATTTATATGCAAGCTTCTTGAGGGCATAGGAACGTTGAGGCAGATGGAGTGAATGCTTCCTTTGAAAGGAATGTTGTAACTCTTGTCATTCCCCCACATGCTTCAAGCTGTCCCAGAACTCTATGTGTTTGCTTGTGTTATTCCCTCTGCTTGGCTACCTGGACTGTACTTTTCTCCTGTGCCACTTGGCAAATTCCTACTCATCATGCGAGGAATGTTGAGGCAGATGGAATGAATGCTTCCTTTGAAAGGGTATAATTGCTCCTGATGACCACAGGAGTAACAACTGGTATTTACTGACACCCCCATGGTGGGACAGCTGAGCAAAGTGGCATCCCCTGGAAAAGGCAGAGCCAGCAAGTGAGGAGGACCAGGGTGTTCAGCAGGGCAGAGGGCAAAATGCCTCAGAGGACCCATCACCCAGATGGACAAGGGACTGTGGGCAGGGGCCAGCTCTAGTTCTGGATGGTCAGTCAGCATCAAGGAATTCAGTTCATCAGTGGTAGGACTGGCAACACTTAAGGTATTGTGTTGAGTGGGGAGGCTGGGTACAGGCTTACTACTAGGAAAAAGGTCCAGCAGAAACAAAGGGTCCCTCCAGGGCCAGCCTGGAGGAAAGAGCCCAGACATCTGAGCGGAACTCTGTGTCTGAGCCAGAGGTACGTTGTAATCAACCTGATTGGGACCTACAAGCAGTCAGAGGCCTGCCGAGTATTAGCTGTAGGTTCTAGGACTGCGCTGAACCTGAGGTTATCCCCCTGGTGACACTTGGAGCCTAAGGACAGGATGAGGACTGAGAGGAGGAAGAAGAGCAGCTAGGTCAATGTTTTTTCTTCCGTACCACCCTACACAACAGGGTTAGAAGGGACCTTTCCCTGAGTATGTAAAGAGTCAGTAAAACCAGCTGGGTATGACTTGTTTTGTCCCTTTCAGAAAGACATGGCCTGTGAGAGAAGTGAAAGTGTGTACATGCTGGCTTCCTGCCTGCTGATGATGATGATTCTTTGAGATTAGATTAATGTCAGGTAGATTCTGGTCCAGACTAGACACTCTGTGTGGTGACTGCCCCCACCTGCCCAGCCTGCAGGCTTTCCGAGCTGTCCTCCCTTTGCAGCACGATGCCCAGATGGACTACTATGGCACCCGCCTGGCAACCTGCTCATCAGACAGGTCCGTCAAAATCTTCGATGTGCGCAATGGAGGGCAGATCCTCATCGCTGATCTCAGGGGGTAAGTGGCGGCAAGCTTAGGAAAGGCCTCAAGCATGGGAAGAAAGGATGAGAACCCAGATTCAGAGTAACCCCAAAGAGTGTTTAGCTTTGAGGATGCTTGGATCCCAGCCAGCCTGGCTGCCTGCCCTCAACCCATATGTATACCCACTAGAAGAGCTTGGGCAAGTGAGCTTTGAGCTTTACCTCAAAGCCTTCACCCGCAACATGGGGCTGATGCTACCCCCTTCCTAGTATAGTAGCACATGAGCAGTCCTGCCATAATACCCAGCACATACTAAGTTTTCAGTGCAGACAGCTGCTGTTACTTTAAAAGTGATAAACAATACCATTTTACGTAAGGTTAGCCAGTATGATCTAAAGTGTTACTCAAGAGCATTACTATAAGAATAATGTTAAGAATGTGGTGATAAGGTCTGGGCGTAGTGGCTCACGCTTGTAATCCTAGCACTGTGGGAGGCTGAGGCAGGTAGATAGCTTGAGCTCACGGGTTTGAGACCAGCCTGAGCAAAAAACAAGACCCCCGTCTCTACTGAAAATAGAAAAAACTAAGGCAAGAGAATTGCTTGAACCCAAGAGTTGGAGTTTACTGTGAGCTATAATACCACAGTACTCTACCCAGGGCAACAGCTTGAGACTTTGTCTCCAAAAAAAAAAAAAAAATAGATTGTAGTGATAATTTCATAAATACCATTGTTTTGCCCAGGGCACATTAGTGCATATTTACAAAAGTTTAATTTACCTCTTCCCACCTAAGATTCTTGAGGAAGTCCTGGCTCATTTTTATGGCCACATCTGTACTACTTTCCCTCCACTCACTGCCTTTTATGTAATCATAGGTTTGCCTGTGTTCCATGTATCCTCAAGGGTTCTGTGGATACAACTGAAGAGCTGGTGAATTTGGTTAGGGAGAAAAACAATCACATCTTATATTTGCAGTGACTCTGATATTTAGCATTTCCTTTAATTATGGATGTAGGCATGAAACCTCTGTAGCGGCTTGGCGCCTGTGGCTTAATCGGCTAAGGCGCCAGCCACGTACACCTAAGATGGCGGGTTCGAATCCCCAGCCCGGGCCCGCCAAACAACGATGGCTGCAACCAAAAAATGGCCGGGCATTGTGGTGGGCGCCTGTGGTCCTAGCTCCTTGGGAAGCGGAGGCAGGAGACTCGCTTAGGCCCAGGAGTTGGAGGTTGCTATGAACTGTGATGCTACGGCACTCTACCCAGGGGGATAGCTTGAGGCTCCGTCTCAAAAAAAAAAAAAAAAAGAAACCTCTGTAGCATTGGTAGTCCCTGTCACTTTGTCACCAATAGAAGCCACAGATATTTTTGTTTTTTGTTTTGTTTTTAGGGACAGTCTCACGGTATCGCCCTCGGTAGAGTGCTGTGGCGTCACAGCTCACAGCAACCTCCAGCTCCTGGGCCTAGGTGATTCTCCTGCCTCAGCCTCTCGAGTAGCTGAGACTACAGGCACCCGCCACAACGCCCAGCTCTTTTTTTGTTGCAGTTTGGCTGGGGCCAGGTTTGAACCCACCACCCTCAGTATATGGGGCTGGTGCCCTACTCACTGAGCCACAGGCACTGCCCAAAGTCACAGATATTTTCATCTCACATTGTCATTTATACTCATGACAATGTGGAAATTACAGTGATTATTAGTCCTACCACTAGAATTTAATGCTTGAAGTATTAACAAATCGCTATCTCATAAGGTTTTATAACCCTACTTCTGGCGGGGGGGGGGGGGGGGGGGGTTTTTTTTTTTTTTTACAGGGTTTTTTTTTGTTTGGACGTGTGGGGCGTTGGTGTCAACGCGTACAAGAACGTCAAAATCAGGGGGTTTCTGGTTTTTTTTGCCGCAGCCGCCCACCGTGGGGGG